>PVLD010010005.1:0-73312 GCA_004027595.1 Dinomys branickii | reverse complement strand
GACTTTCCCACGTCTCGCCCCGGCAGCCTGGTCCGCCCTACCACATCTCCCCCGGCATCTCAGAGAAATACGCCCAGTTTAAACTTCCCAGCCGAGGTTCCGGCATTCACGCTCACCAAGTCTGTCTCGAGCTGGTGGTGTTTATTAAGGAGGTTCGCTCCCTTGCTGCTCACCCGGTCGCCATCTTCCCCGGATCTGGATTTAGTAGACATTTATAGAGTGTTCCACCCAAAATATCAGAATACTTATTCTTCCCCGCTGCACATGGGATGTTGTTTAAAACAGACTACACACTAGCCCACAGAACATGCTTAAGTAAATGCAAAGGAGTTGAAATTATCCCATGCATTTTTATCTCACCATACTGCAATGCAATTGGAAGTTAATGAGGAAAAAACCAGTAAAAACTCCATAAACTCATGGAATATAAATAACACTCTCCTGAACAGCCAATGGATTAAAGATAAAATTAAATAAGAAATTAAATAGTACTCACAATGAAACAAAAATGCAGATACAACTTACCTGAACCTGTGGGACACAATGCAAACAGCCATCAGGGGAAAATTTATAGCAGTGAAATCTCACATCAGGAAAACTTAATGAGCACAAATAAACAACCTAATGCTGCATCTCACGCTTCTAGAAAAAGAAGAGCAAATCAAGCCCAAACACCAAAGAAGGCAGAAAATTATAAAGATTAGAGTAGAAACAAATGCAATGAAGACTAAGAAAATAATACAAGGGAGAAAATATCTACTAGAAAACAAGGTAGAAAATGTCAGAAATAAGTTCTTATTTGAATGTAAATGTGTTAAATTATCAGATTAAAATATACAGAACAACTTCTGGGAAGATGGCAATGGGGATGACAGCAGAGAAAAACCCTCTGGAAGGTTTGCCCAAAACTGAATTATACCAATAGCAAACAGCACCCCTCCCAGAGAACCAACTAGGGTGGCCTCAATGGTGCAACTGGATCTGCAAGATGGACCAAAACCAGAATGGAGGCAGAGGCCAGTGAGGGAGCAGCGACAGTGAGTGATGTGGAGACCTCAGTGCACTGACTCCAAGAACAAAGTGAGCAGTGGCAGAAGGGACAGTCTTTTACACTGGCCACGCCAGCCTAGCAGCATTCCACCTAGAGCTGGCCGGCCTGTGTGCCTTGTTGGCCATGGCTGCTCAACCCACACCTTCCGCTCATTCCCTCAGTGCATCCAGACACCCGGAGGCTCTATAACACCCCCACTTCAACCTAGAGACCACTCCTTGCTCGCCAGTGAGAACTGGAAATGTAGTCCAGCAATATGGAGTTGATCTTGGGCAGTATGAGCCTCAGGATGAAGTGCAGAGCCGCTGCTCCTGGGCAGGGGCGGAGCCTCTGGCTTTACCTTCGCACTCAAACAGGTGGAACTGCCCAGCCACGGCATACAAAACTGCCACTGGGCGGGGGGGCCCTGATACTGGGGCCAGTTCCGTGGAGTCATCCAGCACGCCCCAGCTACATGCTCCAGCTGCTACATCCAAAGCCTCTGCTGGATGGACTCAGAGCAGCTGCAATTTATAAAGCCGCCATCTGCACATGCACAGCTGTTACTGGCCATGGTCCTTCGGGGGAGCAGCTGGGCACGGTCCCTCTGTGGGGTGTGGGAAAATGCGCAGCTAAGTGCAGACCCACCGCTGAGGGCAGGTGAGGACACAACAAACCACGTGGGGACTCCCAGGGGGTGGGGAGCCACCCTGGGCCCTGAGGGACCATGTGGCCCTGCTGCACAGGGCTTGTGGAGACGCCTTGGCCCCCATGGCCCCGCCCTAGCCCTCTCCTGGGGCTGCGCTCCTGAGGCAAGCCCTCCAAGAGCCTAGACGTGTAACCTAGAAAAGGAACAAAAGCCACAAATCAGCGAGAATGGCCAGAGACAAGATATACAAAAAAAAAAAAAAAGCAGTTCTGGAGATCAAAAGATGACAACATATTCTAAGACCAGAGAAACTTCTCCAATTGTCTCCCAAAACTAATAAATAAACTTAGTACATACCTTCAAATATCACAATGAGCACAAGTGGGGGAGACCTCACACTACTAATGCTCAGCATCAAAGGATTCAAAGTAAGAATTCAAACCCTCACAGAGAATATTTTAAAACCGTGCCAAGAAAAATGTCTGAGAAGATGGCAACCAGATGGGCAGCAAGAAGGGATCCTGCAGAAGGGACACCACCCAGACACTGGAATGCAGCAACATAAGACAAGGCAGAGTCAAAGCAACCAGTACACACCTTAACACACCCAGCTCTACGTCTCCTCCGAGGCTGTGGCCCCATATCTCTCCACTGTATGAGCAACTAACAGCAGAGAGCAGCAGAGAGCAGTGGCAGCAACCCCAGGGACACAGCAATTCCCAGGGATCCAGTCAAGGAACAAATGGGTACTGGAGCAAAACAGTAAGAGAGAGCTGCACACGGAAATGGATCACACAGCCCCATGCCCTTCTCACTCCAGAACCAAGTAAGAAGCACGAACTGAGTTACTGGGCTTCAGCTCCACCCCGAACACCCTCTGTGAGCACTTTGAGTCTCGATGACCCACACACTCACCACCTGTTCCTGTCAGCAACGGAATGAGTCCACAGGCTTCAGGACTCACCCTAAATGACCAATATGAGCACCAGGATGGACTTCATAATGCTTGCATATGTGATCCCTGTATGAACCCATAGTGATGAACTACAAGAGGTGGCCCTGGAGTCTGGGAGACAACAACATACTCTACACAGAAAACCTGAGAAAATTCTCCAGTTCTCTCCTGGAGCTAATAACTAAACTCAATGCACGTCCTGGTCTACCTCAGTGAACACAGATGGGGGAGACCTCACACCACTTGTGCCCAGCATTATGGGTGCACTCAATACCCAGCTTCGAGAGGAGGGGAGAGATGGCACTGGGGATTGGAAGGTGAGAGGAGGCAGAGGCCTGGAGACAGAGTGCAGACTCGGTGCTATGGCAGGGTGGGGATAGCCTCCAGGGAGTCATGGGGGGCCTGCAGGGAGACACTGGGGGCCTAGGAGGGGACCCCAGGGACCCTGACAGGGAGCTCAGCAGTCTGAGGGGGGAGGACACCACCCTCTGGATGGACTACATGAAAACCCTGAGGACCTGGATTGGGTCTCTGGGAGCGCAGTGATGGGGCGGAGCCCTGCGGTCCGTGGGAGCAAACCCTGGGGACAATAGGCCTCTGGGAGCACCTTGGACTGGACCCTGAGAGTGCCTTGATGGGGCAGAGCCTGGTGGTCTGCGGGGGAGACCCCATGAGCACCAAGAGGGACTTCATACTGCTTGCATATATGAACCTCGTATGAACCCATTACGACAAATTACACAAAAAGCAGCAGTCCTGGAATCTGAGAGACAACAACATACTCAACACAGCAGACCTGGGAAAATCCTCCAATTCTCTTCTAGAACTAATAACTAAACTCAGTACACACCCTGGACTACCACAGTGAGCACAGGTGGGGGAGACCTCACACCACCTGTACCCAGCATCATAAGTGCACCCAATGCCCAGCTGCAAGGGACAGGGAGCGGCAACACTGGAGATCGAGAGGTGGGAGGAGGCAAAGACCTGGAACTAGGGTGCAGACTCAGTTCTCTAGCTGGGTGGGGACAGCCTCCAAAGAATCATAAGGTGGCCTGCAGGGAGACACTGGTGGCCTATAAGGTGACCCTGGGGGCCTAGATGGGGAGCTCAGTTGCCTGAGTGGGGAGCGTGCTCCCTAAAGGCTACATGAGAACCCTGAAGACCTGGACCGGGCCTTCGGCAGCAGGGTGATGAAACAGAGCCCAGCAGTCTGCTGGGAGCAACCCCATGGACTTGACCGTGCCCCTGGCAGTGTGGCAATGGGGCGGAGCATGGTGGTCCATGTGGGGGGCGACCCCATGGACTTGACTAGGCCCTCGGCAGAATCTCACCAGGGTGAAGCCTGACGGTCTGCTTGGGATATCCTGGGGACTCGACTGGGCCTCTGGAAGTGCTGTATTGAGGTGAAGCCTGGCAGTTTCGCTGGGTAACCCCGCTGACTCAACCAGATCCCCGATGGCCTTGAGGGCTTGTCAGTGAGGGTTTGACCATGGTGAATCTGGTTCCCTGCCTATCTACTGTCTTTGAGCATGGGTGCTTTTCCACCTCCTGCCATAGCAATTTGTGCACACCCATATTTGTTACAGCATAATTTGAAGCAACCATGTCTCTTCTCAAAGTGAGAGCCCGAGGGAGTAAATAAACCCAAAAGTACAGTTATTATCAGAGGGAAGATGACTGTTTGGGTGGTAGAACAATGGGAGATGAGGGTGGAGAAAACTGATTAATCAAATGAGCCATCATCTATATAACTGAGCAACAAATGTGAAGATAACATTATGTAATACAGCATCCAGGGCCAATTCTCTACTATCTTCTCTATAATTTGGTTTTTCCTTTATCGTTTCTGTGTTAACTAATGCAAAGATAACATTATGCAATACAGCATCCAGTGCTAATTCCCTGCTATCTTTTCTATAATTTTGTATTTTCTGTATTGTTTCTGTGTTATTCTGGTTTATATGTCTCCATTCTTTTGTCTTTAAAATTAAATAAAAAAATAAAATACATAGAATGTCTAAGTATAAAAACAGAAGAAACTATGAGCTATCTGCAAGAGACTTGAGCTATGTGTGAAGAGCAAGAGCCTTACTTTAGAGATACAAGTGAAACTGAACATAAACAAGGTGTCTCTTACTCATGACCCCCACAAAAGGAGTGGGAATAGTTATGTCAGATAAAAGAGAATGTACCCCAAAAACGCCAATTAGGAGACAAAGAAGACAGTTGTATAATGATGAAGCCAAGTGTCATGGAGCATATCTGCAGTCTCAGTATTTGGGAGGTTGAGGAGGGAGATTGCCATTAGTTTGAGGCCAGGATGGACTCCACAGAGTTTCAGGAAAGCCTGGACTACATAGCAAGACTCTGTCTCAACTCTCGTCCTCCTCAAAAAAGATAAAGGCCATAATATGCAAGAAGATAGAAAGCTGTACATACATGTGTCTAATCTTAGAGCACCTAACAATAGAAAGAAAACTTAAAGAGAAAGAAAGAGAGTAATGGTGTTTACCCCCACCTCAGTCAGTAGATCACTCATCCGCACAGAAAACTGACGAAGCATCAAAGTTAAACTGTCCTGAAGACAGATGGACTTAACAGACTTTTATAGATAATATACACGTCAATAGCACATGGAACATTCTCCAGGACAGATCATATGTTACACCGCAAAACAAGTCTCGCCATGTTTAAAAACCAAAATGATATCCAGTATCTTTTCCAGCTAAAATAGAATGCAACAAAAACATTAATACAAGGAGGAACTGTGGAAACTGTGCAAGTAAATGGAAAGAAAGCAGCCCCTTCCCAAATATCCAGTGAGTCAACAAAGAAATTAGAAGGTTATTTAAAAAGTGTCTGGGGACAAATGAAAATGGAAACACAACATATACAAGCCTATGGAAAACAAATAGGAAGTTTACAACAACCAAGGCTGCATCAGAAGGAAAGATAGCTTGTAAGTAAACAGGCTAAGAAAAATAAGAACAAACGAAACCAAAACTAGAAGAAAAAATACAATATTAGAGGAGAAATAAATGGAATAGAAACTAAAAATGATGTAAAAGGTAAATCAGAACTAAATACATAAAACATAAATTAGAAACACATACCAATGAAACAGAATAAAGACACCCCCAAGTCCATGAATTTGTATTTAACTGGTTTTTTTTAATAAAAGTACAAAAACATATTAACAAACAGACACCAATTAGCATAAAAAATAGTACAATCACAACTGATCTATAGACAAGGTGACATGGTCTCAACAGTGGTTATTGCTTTATCCATTGATATCTTCGAAGTGTAAATATATGAACACATATACAGACATGCAAAATTTTTAACTGGTTTTTGACAAAGGCACCAAGAATATATGATGGAGAATGAATAGATTCTTCAATAAAGGATGCTGGGAAACCTGTATATCCATATGTAAAAGAATGAAATTAGGTCTCTATATCTCACTATATATAAAAGTCAACTCAAAATGAACTAAGCTTTTATACATAAGAACCAAAAACTCCAAAGTTATTTGAATAAAATGTAGGTAAAATGCTTCGTAACATTGGTCTGGGCAAAGATTTTTTTTTTTGTATGGTTTCCAAAGCACAGCTAATGAAGGAAAAAACAGATAAATGAATTGCATCAACAAAAAGTATCTTGTGCAGCAAAGGAAGCAATGAACAGAGAGACAACCTATAAAGTGAGAGGAAATATTTGCAAACTGTATCTGCCGGGGTTCATATCCAGAAGACATAAGGAGCTCAAACAAGTCAGCAGCAAAGCCTCAAACAGCCTCACTGAATGTACCAAAGACCAGAGTGGGAGTTTCTAGAAGAAGACATACTAATGAATAATAGTGTATGTAAAACTGTGCAAATCACTAAGCAGCAGGGGTTACAAATTAAAACTACAATGAGCTGAGATTTCATTCTACTTAGAATAGCTATTTAAAAAGACCATCCTCTCAATAAAATTGCAAGGTTTGGTGAGGATGTTGCCAAAAGGGAACAGTTACACACTATCAGGGGGAATTTAATTGGTGACAGCCACTATGGAAACATATATATGAATATTACCGAGCCACAGGAAAGAACAAATCCTGCCACTGGGGACAATGTTGATGAGCTTGGAGGTCATTATATTAGTGAAATAGGGCAGACAAAAGGACAAATACTTCATGATCTTGCTCAGATGTAAAATGTTAATCTCATAGAAGTAAAAGTAGGGTGCTGACTACCCGAAACTGTGGATGGTACTGGAAAGGGAAGGCCAGGAGGGTGGTCTTCAGGCACCAAATTACAGCTTTCAGGAATAAATTCTGGTGTTCTGTTACACAGAACTTACAGCTGTGACAAAAGTAAATTGCATATCTCAAAATAAATAGACTAGATGATTTGTTCTCACCACAAATAACAACTGTTTGGGGTCATGAATATGCTAATTATCCTGATTTAATCATTATACAGTGTACATATGTATCAAAACATACTATGCACAATAGATTTGTATAGCTATTAGATGTCAATTAAAAATAGAATAAAACTTAAATTAAAAAGTGAGCTGAAAGCTTGGCCATAGGTCAAGGGGCACAAGGCACAAATCCAGCTGTCTTCTGAGACCTAGTTCAGCTGTCCGTTCATTAGCTACTTAAACATACTGTCACCTCTAGTCAGACCTGGAGACACTATTTTGGTAATAAGTTTTGATACTTAGAATGGCACGGAAACAATATAGCGAAGTATGTGAGTGTGCAACTCGGCATAAGACAAGTCGCTCAAATAATGAACTGGTGAGATCTGTAACACCTTGATTATATGGGCTGTTTCCCAGGGGGCATGATAAGTCTGAATTCAGAAATAGCTGTGAGGACTTTGAACTTCGGTTAATATGGTCCTTTTCCCACAAATATTTGCAGAAATTAAAAGGGATTATTTGTATCCAGATTTGCATAGCTGTGAAGCTTTCCTGAGGTCAGATTTGTTTGTCCATCAAGGCAGAAAACCACGTTGCTCTCTCTACCTGCAAGGCAACGTCCCTCAGTAGTTTGCTCACAGAGCATCCAGGACACCTAGCTTTGCTCTTTCCCTGCATTTTATTTCTCTGTTCATGAGTTTCTCTATAGTTTTGTACAGGTACTGAATGATGAACAAGTTAGAAGTACATGACATGGTGTGTTTAATTAGAGTGAAACATTTTCACTAATCATCTAACCAAATTATTTGTAAACAAAATTGTTATCTCCATTATAAATTTGGGGAAAATGAAAAGGGGAATAGAGAAGTTTTTCAAAGTTTGCACAGTAAACACATAGTAGAAATAAGATTTTTATTTCTTTCCTCAACTCCATTTCCAATCCCTACATCTTATTCTCTTATTTCATTTGTGGAGCAAAACGGAGTATTTCCCAAGAATGCATGGGAAGTCAGAAAACTACATCTGAGAGCAATCAAGGACATGTTGGGGACAAGTATGGAGAAAAATCTCAACTTCCTTGTTCTAAGGTAGATCTAACCTAACATTCCATTTCTCTGTGCACCAGAAAACTGTCAACTCTGTCATCGTAACCTTCCCTCATCTCTGTCCATCAGTGAGGCCCATTGTGTACACAACAATGTTAGGAACAAATGATGAGTATCTTCAAGACAAAACTCTCCAGTGAGTTTGTTTCCATATTGTTCTACCCCTAGCTTCCCTATGCTTCCTTCCAAAGCTGCCACAATTTCAGAAGTATCATGCATGAAGGCAGTGCTTGAAAACACTCAGAATAACCAGCTGTTACTGCTAACAAGAACCCTAAAATTCTGGATTTTGCTTGTATTATTCATTTACTTTTGTCTTTGTAAAGTGTTTAGAATGTCTTCTGTCAGTCAGGTGGCTATTTTGTTCATTCTGGATTGAACTGCTCAAAGAAATCCTTTGAATATTTTTCAATAAACCCACTATATGTAACTGTGCTTTTACAATACTTATTTTGTTATGCTTCCTAGAATTTTTTTTTACATATTTTACATTTTAGCTTATAGCCTGAAGAAATACAATACTAATGATAGTGTGATTTCAAACATTAGAAGAAAGATGATTTTGTCATGGTTTGTGTGTAGATGTCCCCTCAAAGCCTCATGTAGTTATGGGGTGGGTTTCTAGAGTTTATGATTGATTTATGGTTCAGTGTTGGGATTATGGACGTGAGTGCTACAGCCCCCCTGGGGAGGATAGTTTGCATACAGTGTAAGGGAGGGAAAGAGACTGCTTGCCTCTGCTCCTCCCTTTTTGCTCTTGTTGCTTTTGCTGTCTTCTGCCACCATGAACAGTTGCCCTGTTCCATGGGCCACTCTGCCTTGGAGCCAGCCAAGTGTGGACTAAAACTTCCACAAACTGTGAGTTAAATAAACTTTTCCTTCCTTAATTTTGGGTGTCAGGTATTTTGTCTTAGCAGTGAGAGAAAAAGTAACTAAGACAGATTCTGAAGGAATTATGTTGTCTTCTGGGATACTTCTAGCAAAGAGAAAACCTCTACTACAGTCTAGAAATTAGGTATTTTGCCTAATTTGAAATATAATGGCCTGGGATAACTTTTAAACTTTATCTCTAAGTTTAGAAATATATATTCACAAATCAAACCTTTCTGGTAATTACAGCTGGGGTTATATCTTTTGAGTCTGGGAGATAAATATGAGGGAAACTTTTTGCCGGCTCTGGAAGCACATAAACAGATGCAGCTTCCTCCCTGACCCCTAGGCGGTGTGGGTCCTCCACTTGGAAACAATGCTTTATTGATCTTGTTTCCTACAAAGCTGCGTTTTTGTATGTTTAGGAGACGAGGCACATATCTCAAGATGAGAATTTGCAACTCCTAGAGATATTGTGGGCAAATTATTATGCATAAATAAAAGAAAGACAATCACAGTGAACATTCTCTCTTTAAATACTTAGTAACCATCACATATCTTCCATCTCACCTTGGTCATACAGAATCCGGGGAAAATGTTTATCTTTCATGGAATCCAACCAACTCTAATCTGATGCAGTTTCTCAACTTTTATCAGTTAAAGATGTGTGAGAATCATAGGATAAGCCTGAAAACAAAGCCAACAGCATTAAATATTGATCCTGAGCCAGAGGTAGACATCATGTGGCAATCAGAGCCAGAGAAAAGGATCAGACTGTGAGTGATGATGAGAAAGTGCAGGCTACCTGTATACCTGTATAACATCAACCTCATTTCAGCACGTCTCTGATCTGCTAGTTTGCAACAGTTCTTCTGTTACAAGTTTATTACTCTAGCACTTTCAAAGTATTTGAAAGGGGATATGAACTTAAAACTTTGAAGTTGGGAAGAACAAATCAACAGGCAGTTGATCAGGTGGTTCAGTGTCCTCTTTTCTCCAATGAAACTTCTTTGAATCATACCTCTACATCACTATTTATACCACTAGAACCAAAACATTTCTAATAAATCTCTGTCTCTATCCCTATTCTTCCTCCTGGCTCACTCAACTATTCTCACCCACTGAAGAGAACTCCAGTCCTCGATCGATCGCACTGCCACGTCACTGGTGCTCTCAGTCCTTCTGAGAAGAAGGTAAGACCTAAAATAAAGCAACAAAAGTGCAGTGGCCCGTGTCATACAGGAAAAGCAATCAGCACAGGCAGTGGCCTGTTACAGTGACAGAGATATGATGCAGTTTCAAAGTTATTCTGGTGTTATTATTATGCAATCGAAATTTGGATTCCAAGGTTGTCAACAAATACTACATTTGAAAGAGAAAAGTAAGGCATTAAATTGAGAACATAAGAGGAATTTTTATTATTTTCTCTCTGATGTGGTATGAAAAGGTGCTTTTGCTGAGTCCCTTCTCCTTGGGCTGTCTGCGGGTACCAGGCCCAAGCTGTGCCCTCTGTGCTTTTCCTTGTGATTCAGCTCCTGAGCCTGACGGGAAACTTAATGATGCCACTGGTGACAGTGGTTGAACGCACCTCTGTTCACCCTGTACCTCTTCCTGGGTTACCTCTCTTTCCTGGGTCGTTGATACTGAACAATCTCTTTGCCCAAGATGCTGGAAAACCTCATGTCTAATGCAAAACAACCTCTGTAGAGGGCTCCTGCCCAGGCCTTTTTTGTGTTTGTCACTGAGGGCACTGATACCAGTTCTATAAGGGCCTTGTGTGGGGTTCCCAGGGCTTTGCCCTCCTGAACACACTCAGCAAAGCACTTGTAGCTGTGACCTTGGACTTATTTGAGTAGAAAACCCTGCCTCACTGCATCTGCGAGCTCCCTTCTATCTTCCTTCCCTCCTGCTCCAGTGTCTCCATCACTGTCGTGTTCTGGTCTCTGTTGTACACGCCCTTGGAAACTTTGCCCCGGTTTTATCCTTCTATGGCCGCATTGTCTCCACGGTCTTGAGCATCAGCTCTACCACAGGCAGAAGCAGATCTTCTCCACTTGCTCCTCTCAGCTCGCCCATGTGATCTTGCGTTGTGGCTCAGCATGCTTGGGCTGTCTCAGGCCAGCCTCAAGGTCTTCCTTGGAGTTAATCTTCTTACGGCCTAGTATGATCATCTCCATGCTGAACCCCCTCATCTGCAACCTGAAAATGTGAGGCGAAGACAGCTGTAAGAAAATATTTGGAAAATATTGTCAGGGTTCTAAGTAACTGATCACAGACATAGCGCAGGGAAGAAACCTGAGATAACTGAGATTATATAGTGATTAAACCCACCTACAGTTAAAACCAGGTGCTGCATGATAATGTTGGACTTCTTCCTGAGGAGTGCTCTTTTCCACAATTACTTCAAAGTTAATCCTGCCCAGAACACAGCATTGAGCGAGCTGCCTTCTGTTTTCACAAAATCATCTCAAAACATGCTGATTTACTATTTTCTTTGCGGAGGACATTTGTTCGTTTGCTGCCCTGAGTGCTTTATTCTTTCTTTAATAACAGAATTCACTCTTCTTTTAATGACGTTCTAGTGTCCCATCACGTATACACCACAGCACTGTCAAGTACAGCATTCTGCCCTCTGCCACAGCAGAAGTGATCGTGGGACCTGCATGGGCCAGTCATTCCATTACATGCCCCCTGCTTCATGACTGGCCCAGGAAGGTGTTCAGCTGATTGCAAAAATGACTCAAATTCTCTACTTCTCTTGTATCCAACCCCTTTGCAATTTGATTCTTCAGCTTTTGCTTGTATTTTCTACCCTGAAAGCATTGAAGCTGGGGTGGCCATGTGACTTTCTATGCCTACAGAATTCTAGCAATGAGCCTCAGATGGCCTTGCACTTTTCCCCTCTCCCACAGACTTTAGCCTCTGTCATGAAGACAAGCTGAGGCCAAGCAGGAGGAAGACAGGTGACCAACACACATCCCGCTGGCACTCAAACATGTGATGTCCCCGTGAGGGTGAGCAGTGCTACTCCCCACGCGTAGGGTAACAGCATGAATGAACCCAGCCAGGATGAGAATTACTCAGTGTACAGATGCACAAACAATAGTAAGTGCTCAGTGGTTTCAGTTAGTGATGTTTGCAGTTTTGAACAGCATTACTGTATCTATAGCCCAGGCACTGAAAACATGGGTAAGCTCATAGCCCAAACGAGCCCAATAGGCCTTTTCTTCCAGGGCATTTGCATACTGACCAGTGGCCAACTAAAAAAGAAAGGATGGAGCAGAGTCTACCTGAAGGCAGGACAGGCATCCCTGTGCTCAATCAGAAGAACTGCTCAGGCTATTTTCTTACTCACAGTCAAGTTTTTCAGTAAGAAAATAACAGTAGCAAACATCTTTAATGTTTGTGCTGAGAATTCTGCTAACTGTGCCATCCATTATCCTGTTTCTCACTGCCACAAACCTAAAAGTGAATTGTCTTTCTGGTGAGAAATGGAGACGTAAAAAGATATAAAGCTTAACCAAGATCACAGGGAAAATAAGATGGAACCTAAGATGTTAGGCCAGGAACCCTGGCTTGAGAGTCCAGGTTCCTCGTACCACTTTGCTCTATCTTGCCCCTTTCTGTGGTCTGTCAGTTGCCAACTGTCTGCTCTGCATATACCCATTGTCCCTATATGATAGCCAAGATTAGATTCTTGTGGTGGCATAAAGATTCAAGCTGACACATAATAATTTCAAATACTTGTTTTAAGCAATTCAGAGTCAGTTTCTAAATCTTAGGACAAAGAACATATGTGCTTAAAATTAATAAAGAATGCGTAACAGGGGACTACTTCATGAAAATGTGAGGATAATTAAAATTCATTATTGTACCAGAATGAAACTTAAAAAATGCATAACTAATTATAATCTCAATGAGAAAAAGGCATCAGAATATATGGAACGGTAACACATGCCTTTCTTTTATCACCATAAGCATATCTTTATTTTGTTTTTATTTTTATAAGTAAACTCATTACCTTATTGTTGACTGATTTATACATGGCACTAGAAATGAAAAGCAAGGACAGGTTAACTCTCCAAATTCTGGCCGCAGTGATAATAATAAACCTCTGGGTCTCTCATTTTCATGATGAAAATTTCTGTTATTTTTAAGGGGTGGTGTGATCCCCAAACAATACTTATCATTAAGTGCAAAGTTTACAGCAAGTTTTGAATTTATTATTTGACCTGGACCTGTGAGGGCTCAGTCAGAGAATCAGGGCCAATGTGAGCGATGTGGGATAAGTGACGCACTGCAAGAATCAGGCCTCGCATAACGGGAATGGGCCAGGGAAGTGAAAGTCTGGAAGACAGAGCAGGGGTGTCAGAAGAGGAGTCACTGTCCAGCTCTTCTGAACTGTCGGTACAGATGGACAGCTCAAGGCTTTCCAGGGAAGTATGCAGCCACACACATCTGCTGCCAAATTAAGACCTGAGAGGAAGAGCTCGGGGAGATAATTCCTGCCCCGGTGTCACTTCTGTTTCCGGAGACTTGTAGCCCAGTGTTTGGTGGTGAGCTTGCAGCTGCTGCTGTTCGTCTTCCTTAGGAAGCAGAGCTGACAGTTCAGTGACAGAGAACACGACCAAGCTGCATTGTCTGTCCACTGCCAAACCTGGCCACGGAGGCCAGCAAAGCCATAGTATTCATTTCTGCCTTCCAAACTTGACACAGATCCCTCTTTTGGTCAATTTAACGTGCAACCATATATGGAAGAGGAGTCAGCAAGACATCTTTGCCAGCTTAACCAAGTTTACACAGCCTAGTCTAGCACAGCACTAGATTCATTACAGAAGATAACATTGACCAGAAAAGTATAAGATTTCAGAAGTCAAATAAATGAGCTATATCTTGGAGAATGACAAATCTATAATCACTCAAAACATTTCCTTTGCTGACAAAGTTATTTCTTGATTGTGAAAGAATGCTAATTGTTCCTCTGTGCATTAATCTTTTTTGTTCTGGTGCAGAATTCAAAGTCAATATGTCCTGCAGAATGACATGAAGAATAAGAAAAATAAAAGAAAGAATGACACATGCAAGAAAATGTAAGAACTCATTTACTTTAATCTCCAAAATCTGGGGAATGGATGCAAAAATGAATCCTGAATGTTCTGACCAAAGATAATAGTCATTATGTTGTATTTTTATTATTTCAACAATTTTGTGGCATGATGTATAAATATTTATAAATAGATATGTAAAAATTTACCTAAATGCATAAATGTAATCATATAAACGACATGGTATTCTTTTTTATTTTTATGCCTTGTCTTTTTTTTTCTTTGCACTGACTGTATCACGGTAACTCATGTTAACAATCTAGTATGTATAAATATATTAGTGTGTGTCTTCAAGTTCTTTCAATCATATGCGATCACATATCATGTAGATATATTCAAACATGTATGCAGTCACTTCAACAAATATAGAATTTTGCTGTCTTTATTTTTCTAGTAAACATATAACCAGTTCTTTTAGTATTTTTTGTTTTTTCAACCATTTGACAATGAAATAATCAAATGCTATATTTCTACTTCATTTATTTTGATGGTTAGTATATTTGCACTGTATGAATTTACAATAATTTTGTTCAGTGTTACAAAAAAGTCATGCATGCATGTTCCTTCTAGTTTTTGCCACTACAATGTTTCAATACCACTAAATATTTTTGTTTAAATTATTTTTTAAGACCAATTCTCATGAAAGTGATTACTGGAGCAATCCCTTAACATTTAAACATTCTTTTTATTTTTCATTTAAACATACATCACTGAGGTATGACTTACAAAAATTATAATTTATCAATGGAAAGTGTACAGTTCAATTATTTTTCATATATGTACATGGCTTGGAATATTAAATATATTATTTTCCTATACTACTTGTTGAACAATTGTTCCATGTCTGTAATTTCTCCATTTCCTATATTTATGGGATATTTCTGTCAGTCAAAGTTTCAATTTTTGCATAATCAAACACTTTTTTATGGCATTACTATCTAAATTTCTAGTTGGCTCCCTCATCTTGCAATTGTGTACAGTCTACAGCATATCTTCTAATATATCTTTATATAAAGTTAAATTAATTCAGAAATTATTTGAGCACATTATATGAAACGAAAGTAAGCTGTTTTGTACTGTGGATATATGAACACCTCAGACACATTCACTAAATAAGGGTTTCCTTCTTTTCAGGACAGAAGTAATATTTGTTATTCAGGTGACAGTTTAAGAACTTTCTCAGTTTATATTTTATATTAATTTTCCATTTTTAAGTAGAACATTTTAGTGAATAAAAAATCTCAGCATGTTTTAGGTACTCACGTTTATTCTCATGAATTTATACTTTCATTTGATGAAGATATTTTTATCAAGTTACCAAACCAGAAACTGTTTCTCAATCTTTTCATGTATTATTTTCTTTGAAGAAGTATTAGCTTTGTTCTCATAAAGTTTCCTCTAAGAATTTTGAAGTTTTGTGATCATGTGATTTCCTATTTCCATAAGAAATAATTTCTAGCACAGAAAGAGATATTGAGCTTCATGTACTCATCCTATACCTTTGTAACAGGCATTACAATGAGTCACCCCAGGTTCACTTCAACGTCCTGCTAGATAGAGTTCAAAATATAGAATGCTAGATAACGTGGCCTCCTGATGGGACCAATCCAGTTAAGCAGAGGCATTTTGCTCCTGTAAATCCTGTGGGGAGAGGAAGGAGAGCAGGAGAGCCAGGGAGAGAGAGAAGGTAGGAGGGAGAGGAAGAGACAGAGGAGAGAGAAGGAGGTACTAAGTAGCATCTGTAACAATGACATCCTGACTCAGCAGTTGGTTCCCTTCTTGTCATGAGGGAAACAGGCACCAAGGAGCCCTGAACCCAGCAGTCAGGAGCAGCAGCGTTCCGGTTCCAACTTCCTGCAGTGCTGTTAACAGGTTTTCTAAATGAGACAAAACAAATTCATTCTCAGTGCAAGCATTTTCATCATAGAATCTGAAAACAGAACCTCTTCTTTTAACCCTTCTCGTAATTGCTATTTAATGTATTTATTCTTTTAAACTGATTAAGGGTGAGTTCTCTTCTGTAAGTAAACATTAATAATACACTATACACATTATAAAATTATCATTTGCATTTCTCAAATGACTAATGACGTCGAACATTTTCTCATGTATTTATTTGCCATTTGTATTTCTTTATCTGAAAAATGTGTATTCATCTCAGATGCCCAGTTTTGGATTGGGTCTTTGAATCTGGGGAAGATGAGTTTTTAAATTCTTTATACGTTCAAGATAGAAGACCTTTGTCTGAGAGACAGCCAGCTAAAATTTTTTCCCAATTTGTGGGTTTTCTTCTCTGCTAGTGATTTCTTTAGATGTGCAAAAACTTTTCAGTAAGATGAGATCCCAGTCATTGATTCTTTGAAGTATTCCCCACGTGGTTTGGTTTTTGTTCATGAACTCTCTGCCTACCCCTATGTCTTCAAGATTTTTACCTACTTTCTCTTCCAGTAGATTTAGTGTTTCTATTTTAATGAGATCTGTGATCCATTTTGACTTGAGTTTGGTGCACGGTGATAGACTTGCATCTATTTTCAGTCTTTGGAAGTGGCAAGCCAGTTTTTCCAGCACCATTTGTTAAAGAGGCTATTTTTCTTCCAGTGAGCTTGTTTGGCCCCTGTATTGAAGGTTAGGTGGCTGAGTGTGTTTGTGGTTGTGGCTGTTTCTTCCAATCTGTTCCACTGATTCTCAGGTCTGTTTTTTAGCCAGTACCAGCTTGATTTTATTACAGTAGTTTTGTAGTATAATTTCAGCTCACGGATTGTGATTCCACCTGACTTGTCTTTGTTGCCCAGGATTGCTTTTGCTACTCTGGGTCTCTTCTGGTTCCAGACAAATTCTAGGAATGTTTTCTCTAGATCTGTGAGGTATGCTAATGGTATTTTAATGGGAATTGCATTGAATCTGTACAATTTTGGTAGTATGGCCATTTTCACAATGTTGGTTCTTCCTACCCATGAGTAAGGATATTTTTCCATTTACTAAGATCCTCTTCAATCTCTTTTTTCAGAGTACCGTAGTTTTCATTGAATAGATCTTTTACATCTTTTGTTAGATTTATTCCTAAATATTTCAATTTTATGGATGCCATTGTGAAAAGTATGGTTTTCTTAATTTCTCTCTCAGTCTGTTCGTTGTTTGTGTATAAGAATGCTATTGATTTTTGGGTGTTGACTTTGTATCCAGCTACACTGCTGAATTTGTTGATTAATTCAAGGAGTCTTCTTGTGGAATTTTTGGGGTCTTCTATGTAGAGTATCATTTCATCTGCAAATAGTGATAATTTCGCTTCTTCCTTTCCTATCCGTATTCCTTTTATTTCTCTCTCTTGTCTAATCACTCTGGCTAATGCTCCCAGACCTATGTTGAATAGGAGGGTAACAGTGGACATCCTTGTCTTGTTCCTGAGTTCAAAGTGAAAGCTTTTATGTTTTGTCCATTCAGTATGATGTTGGCTGTTGCTTTATCATAGATGGCTTTGATCAGACTGAGGTAAAGACCATCTATTCCTATTTTCTGTAGGGTTTTTTTTTATCATGGATGCATGTTGGACTTTGTCAAAAGCTTTTTCTGCATCTGTTGAGATGATCATGTGGTTTCTGTCTTTGCCTCTATTGATATGTTGTATAACATTTATTGATTTGTGAATATTGAACCATCCCTGCATTTCTGGAATGAATCCAACTTGGTCATGGTGTATGATTTTCTTGATGATTTGCTGCGTTCTATTTGCTGGTATTTTATTGAGTATCTTTGCACCTATGTTTATTAGAGAGATTGGTCTGTAATTCTCTTTCTTGGTTGGGTCTTTCTCTGGTTTTGGTATCAGTATAATACTTGCCTCCAGAAATGAGTTAGGAAGAATTGCTTCCTTTAGAGGAATGGATAAAAAATTGTGGTATTTTTATATAATGGAATATTACTCAGCTATAAAGAAAGATAAACTCGAGGCTTTTATAGATAAATGGTCACAACTAGAGATCATACTCATAAGTTAAATAAATCAGACCTGCATGTGTAAGCAACGTATTGTCTCACTAGTGTAAGAACCTGAAAGACTCAATAAAAATTAGGAGGTATGATAGACATTCTGAAGTGAAAGGGAACTGCTCAAAAGTAAAGAGCAACTGGGATGAGGGAAAAGAGAAAAGAAAGAAGGGGAAAACTATGTATATATGTATACACAGTATAGCTAACATAGTTCTCCTACTGACTTATATCACTTTAATGAAAGGAACAGTTAATGATTCACTCTTTGATCAATCTTTCATGTGTATATTTGTTTTCATGAGTAACCAAGTTATCAATATGTAATACAGCAACTATTGTTAATTTCCTGTCACCTTGTCTATAATTTAATATTGCTTGTACTGTTCTTGCGCTGTTTTGTAAATGGATGTCTGTTTGTTAATTAAAAAAATAAAATTATCATTTAAATTCTTATTAGTTCTTATATTTTTGCTTTTAGAATCTCTTGTTCTTTCTAGGCAAATAAACATATCAATGTCACACATGTATAATTTTCTCTTATTTCTAACATTCATGCAGTAGTTTCATTTTTATTGTTGTTTTTAAAATGCGTAACTACGTAACTACAATTAAGAATGCTTATAAAATGGATAAGAATTAAACTCACTGGGAGGAATGCCTATAGAAAAGAGAAGAAGTAGAGTGGACTATGGTGTTAAAGAAAACCAGTGAATGAGGCTCTTAATAAAAACAAGACTGTGATATGTTCCAAACTAAGACATTATGTTTGACTCAACCCTTTGTGCCTGAGTTAAAACTAAATCCATCTCTCACTGTATACTGAAAGCAAATAGAGTGTCAGAGGTAAGCAGGCAAGAAGAATTTAAAAATTATTATAATAGAGAATTGAGACTGAGCCCAACCCCACTGAAATAAAAGGCAGAAGAATTTTTAAACATCAGGGCAAGTTTATAGAAAGGTACTGGAGGACACAGTCAGGGAAGTTTATCCCTGGGACGTGTTCAGTACATTGAGTCACTTCCAAGTGTTCAAATACTTTTATTTGTGATCAGGACTTCTGCACTTTCTAACGGTGTCTATTTATATCAGGCTCCTGCCCTCCACAGAGATGCTTTCTCTTTTCATGTTTACATCCCAAAGAGCTTGTTCCCAGGTCCTTGAGAACCGCATTTCCTGAGTGTTAAACCTGGCAAAGGCCCGGAGGGCTTATTTATATGCTTCAAAGGGGCAGAATACTTACAATTTCAAGTCTTCTTACAGAAATGCTTTAAGAAGACAGAGACTAAGGACCTGTACTCAAGAAGAAACTTGTCTCAAGCTCACTCAAACTGAGAGGAATGTAAAGGCAGTCTTGGCTAATATATACATACATATAATCCAGCTTCTGAGAGAACGAGATCAAAAGGGATCTATATGGACTTCAAGGCAGCATCTGAGGTGTTTCCTGAGTATGCAGGCTCAACTGCCCATTGACTGGGAATCCAAATTCAGGTGTCCTCCTGAACAGTTATGTCTGAGAAGTCTCTATTTGCATCTTATTTTAGTTACATTTCTTGTTGCTGGGACAAATATCGCACACCAACAAGTTAAAAGAAGATTTATTTTAGCTCACAGTTTGTAGAGGTTTCAATCCATAGTTGACTGGCTCCAAGGCAGGGTGGCATGGCAGAGGGGGATCACAGAAGAGAAACAGTCTAAGGCAGGGCAGGCAGGAGGCCACAAGCAGCGAGCCTCCCTTTCCTTTTTATTACATTGCTACGGGCCTATTGGTTGGTGTTCCCCTAACCCAGTGTGAGCCTTCTCGTTACTACACTCAGATCAATCAGTATGCTGATTTAGTTGTCATACCCCCTTAGTCCGCATTCACACACCCAAGATCCAGCCATCTCTGAAAACCCCACCTATGAGTGTGTGA
The DNA here is from genome assembly GCA_004027595.1 of Dinomys branickii. Taxonomy (NCBI): domain Eukaryota; kingdom Metazoa; phylum Chordata; class Mammalia; order Rodentia; family Dinomyidae; genus Dinomys; species Dinomys branickii. The sequence goes on along the minus strand of PVLD010010005.1, from coordinate 53,273 downwards.
GGCTTTGGATGGATGTCATCGAGCTACAGATCATAACACATTTCCTTGGGAAAATTTTGAGAATAAGAAAAAATATTGTAAGGAACAATTATGTGTTTACATTCAAAATAGCCTGAGCAATTATCCACACGTTTATGATGTACATTTCCTGTATGTATTGACAACCAGAGCTCCTCAAATTTATACACAGTGGTACCTTGGTTCATGAACTTAATTTGTTTTATGATTTGGGGGAATATGGTCATGTTTGTGTTTGTGTTTGTGTAGGGAAGATGGTCATGGTTGTTACCTGATGTGGGGTTTGTGAACAGAAGCAAAATTTGGTTAAATGCTTTGTTTTTGGAGCTAAATTGTTTGTTGACAGAAGTGTTCATGCACTGAGGTGTTAATGTATATTTCCTTTTATTTGGAGTCAATGCAGCACAGAATTAGAAAAATCTAGAAAAGAATTTTGAGACCTTAGCCTAGAAGGCTCCTCACACATTGTCTTTCTCCATTTTCTCTTGCTCTAGCAGAATATCTTAGACTTGAGAATTTATAAAGGAAAGAACTATACACAGACTCACAATCCGGAGGCGGGAATGTGCAAAGCTCACGTTTGCATCTGCTGGGCTCTTGCTGAGTGTCTGCCTCAGCTGACTGTGGAAAGTGGAAGGGCAAGTAGCTGTATCCAAAAGATATAAAAATGAGGAAAAGCCTCAGTTTGTAAAAACTGACTCTTGTAGGAACTAATGCAGTCCTGTTAGGGCAATAAGACACTCGCAACTGAGATAATTAACAGCTCTATAGGAAAGGAATCAATCCATTCATAAGGGTCATGTCCCACAACTCTGATACTTCCCACTATGCACCAGCTCCCAACACACAGTTGCACTGAGAAATTAGTTTTCCAATGTATGAACTTTTGGAGGAAGTACTTAAACTAGTGCACATGTATTCATATTTTTCTTTTCTCTACAACTGATGCTTATATAGAGAGAAAAGTCCTTTCCTAAAGAATGATAGTTGCTGCTGTTTTTCTCCTGTTTGCAGACTTGCGTACACATTTATCGAAGGAGTCAGAGCACATGTCAGCTCTCTCCACTGGGGGAGACAAGAGCTAGGTTTGCCCTTGTACCCTGGCAGGTTCTGGGGCACTAATTGTTACCTTTCACCCCTTCCTCTCTGTGTCTCCTATGTCCTGAATTTTCTTTGTCCTTCAGCTCTCCTACAACTTTGCTGTCATAGTAAAGTCATTCTTCATTTCTCCCTCCTTGATCTGGCTTTTATTTCTCTTTTCACTAAACGTTCTACTTGGTCCTCAGAATTAAATATTCCTTTGTTGGTGTAAAATTAATACAATGAATATCACAGAAGTCTTATTATAAACATGACTAAAGTACACTGAGCACTGAACATAAGTTATCTAGGTAAATTCTTAAAATCATGTAAAAGACATGCTGTTACATGTCACTCTGTGTTGGACAAGTTGAGATAAGGAAAGATAAAACTTTTCAAAGATCACAGAGCTGTGTTTTATATATAATGGAATACTACTCAGCCATAAAGAAGGATAAACAAGACTTTTATAGGTAAATGGATGCAACTCAAGGCCATACTCAAAAATGAAATAAATCAGACCCACATGTATAAACATTGTATTGTCTCCCTGGTATGAGAAACTGAATGAGAAAATAAGATCCAAAGTGTATGATATTGGGACTAGGGAAAAAACTTCCAAAAGAAAAGAAAAACTGTGATAGGAGAATGAGGGAAGGAAGGAAGGGAAAAGGAAAAAATATACATATATACACAAGACAGTTGAGATAGTTATACAGTTAGTTTCTTTTAGTCCATTGAAAAGCAAGGTTTGTACTAATATTGTTTGGACAATATTTCATGCCTATATCTTATAATCTGAAAAAATATTATGAATATAACAATATCAATGTATTGATTATTGTTACTCTCCTACTAGACTTTTTTTTTGTCTTTTTGAGACAGGGTCTCACTATGCAGTTCAGGCTGGCCTTGAGCTCATTTTGTAGCCGAGGCTGGTCTCAAACTCAAAAGGATCCTCCTGCCTCAGCCTGCTGAATGCTGGGATTACAGGCATGTGCCACCACACCCAGCTCTACTAGCCTGTTTTGAAACTGTTTTTATTGTTATTTTATTTTTTTCTCTTTAAAATAAAAAAAGTGACAAAAGAGAAACAACTAGAACTCAATATAATTTGATTCCAACTATGTCTTCAAGGACATCTCTATTTTCACATATCCCATGGTTTCCCTGGGTTCTGGAGGGAAGAGTCTGTCGCTTCAGGGCTGTGAACATTCAGCAAGGCTAAGATTAGAATCCTGGCACTGCCCAGTCTGGAGAGGACAGAAGAGAGGACTGAAGAACATATTTTGCATTTCCTATGGTGCAACAGATCATTTCAGTCAACTTTCTGCTTCTATGGACTTGACCATCAATTTTCCTGCTATGATAACAACCTCCAATTCTACCTACCTACTAGGACTGTGAGTTAGAGAAAATGAAAAGATGCAATATTTATATATTTCCTGAGCAAAATTCTAGGTAAACTGTCTCTGATACCTTCCTGCCTCTGCTTTCATTTCTCTGCTTGGAAGACCAGCACATTCCCATAAAATCAGGGATTTCAAAACAGTACTGAGCCGAGTTTCTCATCCTACTAGGGCCAAATTCATGGTGTCTTCCAGTGGAACTGATCTCTCACATCTCATCCAGGCTCTTCGAATCTCTATTTCAAGTACTTTGTATTTCATTCTGAGAGCAGTTTTCAAAGTTCACTTCTTCCAGATGGGCTCTGACAAGCCCAGTCTATGGTTTGCTGCTGTGAACTCTCAACAGTTAATATTTTTTTTCTTCCCAGAGTTCCTTTTTTTTTTTTTTTTTTTTTTTGCGGTACTGGGGATCGAACTCAGGACCCTGCGCTTGCTAGGCAGGCGCTTATTCCACTGAGCTATATCCCCAGCCCTTCCCAGAGTTCCTTACATGCACAGTCTGAAGATGTAAGTTTCGAGGGAAGAAATCTCAGGCACTGGCTTCAGAGAGAAAAGTGAATATTTTGCTTTAGAGAAATTATTTATGACCCTAAAGCAAAAACATGGTATTCCATCTGTAGATGTCAAACTGCTGGCTGTGACATTAAAGCTTGGCACAGTTTGTGAGAAAATAGCATAGCAATTAATTTGGAATCTTACATTCAAGTTTGGAAATATTTCCACAGTTCAAAGAAACTCTACATTTAATGTTGTGAGCAGGGCCACAAGAAGATGTTAGGGGATAAGAAAGTTTCATTTGTGCTGTCCCTAAAACCGCCGATGCGGTCCCCTCATTGTTCACTGCTGAGTCACACAGATCCTTCCCTGGGGATGAGGATTTCTTGCTTTGATTCTCTCTGCAGCTACCTTCCTAGAAGTTGTTCCAGGTGAGAGATCAGAATGCTCATGGAAATGCCTGCTATCACCTAGAGTTTTAAAAACAACATCCACAAATTACCACTTCTCTCTAATAGGGTGGAATCTTGCTTAATTCCACATTATTCAGGCTTTGTTTTGCATACTTGGAATTCTGTTGCAAAGAATATAGTGCAGGCTCTTCCTCTCACCGGGCTCATAATCTAATGAGGTGAGACCAGCAATAACAAATGAATAATAGAATAATGAAATATCACATAATTATCAGTTCCACAAAGAGAATGATTATAAAATAATGTGGTAAATACTGTCCCATTCTAAGGGAGAAAAGAAGGAAGTGGAAGTAGATATGTAGTATGTATACACACACACACACAAGATAGTTAATTGTACTATCAGTTTCTATCAGTTCCTTGAAAGGAACAGTTAGTGCTTATATTGTTTGATCAATTTTGCATACCTGTACCTGGAAATCTGAGCATCTATTTTGAAGATAATGATAACAATATGCAACATAATAATCATTATTAATTTCCTATCACCTTGTTTTGAAAATCTGTATCATTTTTATTGTTTTTTTTCTTTAAATTTAAAAAAATTAAAATTAAAAAATAAATACTTCCCAGTTCTTCAGGTTAAGTGGTCATGAGTGCACCCTCTGTGTAGATATTGCTTGAGGTAAAATGGATAGATAAAAGAAGCCTATCATCCTCAGAAGGAAAACATTTCAGTCAAAGGAAGTAGTAGTTCAGAGGTCTTAGGACAAAAGACACTCAAATTAGCTGAGCATAGAAAGAATGCTGCATGATTGAACCTTAGCAAGTGATGAGTAAGAAGCCATCAGAGACAGTAACCTTCAGACCATGGTATAGAGTTTATATTTGATTTAGTGACATAGGAGAGTTTCACATGGTTAAGTTTGGCTACTCTATAGAGAACTAACCTTAGAAGGACAATAGTAGAGTCAGTGATAGTAACTAGGAACTATTGTAGGAATCCAAATGAAATGTGAAAATATTTTGTACTGAGGTTCCCCGGAGCAAAGGAGAAAAGTATAACAATTTGGGTTGTGTTTTAGGAGGAGTGTTAAAGGACTGCATTACATTATAGACTGGAAAAGAAAGACTCAAGGGTAAGTCTTCAATTATAACTTAATTAACTGGGAATGCAAATTATTTATTTACTGATACCAGGATGACTGGGGAAATGCCCAATAGGAGGTGAAAATTGAGAATTTATTTTTTATTTGATATTTTAATTGGGTTTTTTTGGTCTTTTTGAGACAGGGTCTTGTTATGCAGTTTAGGCTGGCTTGAGCTCACTTTGTAGCCCAGGCTGGCCTCGAACTCGCAACGATCCTCCTGCCTCAGACTTTGAGTGTCATTAAGTACAAGTATGCGCCACCACTCCCAGCTAGAAGTGTCCTTCTCAGTCCTTCCCTAAAAGCCAGACGTGAAAACTGGCAACTATCCCAAACCTGTCACAGATCTGTGCAAACTTCTTTTTCATGGCAGAGGAAATAGCACGGGAACAGGAAGCTGAAGGCTGTGGGTGGAGCTGAGTAGGAGACTTCCTGTCCACCACGCATGAGTCCCCAGCTTTGACCAGCTCTGGTGGGGAGAAACAGGAAGAAGCAGCCTCAAGCGTCTCCACAAAGTCACAAAGGCGGCTAATGACAGCGTTGGGATATTTTAGGAAGTTGAAAAGTTTGACAGTTTGTTAATCTGTACTTTGTCCTTCTCTTTCATTGTCAGATTGTAGAGAAAAGGGTTAAGACTCCTTTAGGATTGAACGGGAGAAGGGCACCTGTATCTGCAGGGTGGGGGAATTGCATAAGCAATCCCGAACTGTGAATGGTAGTGAGTTCGGAGTATTCTAATTTTCTTATTTATCTATGAGAAATTTCCTAGCTAGGTGCTACAGCAGTGAGGTAAGGGAAGGAGTCCAAGAGAGGGAGGGAGTAAAGAGGGAGAGGAGGGGCAGGAGGAAAAAAGAATTAAGATGTGTTATGTGAATGTACCAAGTCCCCATTGGGAATACAGTCTTTATATACTGGGAACATGTACCCATAAAATAAAAAAAAAGAAGCAATTTTTATGCTACCTGAGGGCACTTTGGCTTTATTTGTAAATTGGCTGTTAAATTCTAAAAATATTTCTACTATATACCTCAAGCATCATCTTGTAAAGTGTTCCACTGTTTTTCTGATAAAGACAGTGTGCAGCATCATGTATACGTCTAGAACAATTCATAGGCACTAATTTTTAAATTCTAAATAACTGAAAAGAGGGAAATATTGATTATTTAGGCTATAAGCTATTATGAAAACTATTAATAGACCAAATGTTTGCATTCTCTTTGAAGACAATTGTTTGAACTGATTCTTATTCACACAATTACATGGTGCATCACCCCATGACATGCTAAGATTTTGGGGTGAAATTAATTTGAAGTTCATTTATTTCAGTGCTTCAACTCCAACCCATACCAAATCTTTGGAAAACACACACTAATTGGGCAGCTCCTTAGGACTTTTCAGAGATAAAGAAAATCTATACGCTTTATGCACATTTTTGTCATAAAACAAGCTTTTTAAAAGTTTTCATTATTTAGAAGCCAAGCACTGCATCTATAAAGCATTACTCAGGGAGAACACACAGTCTGCAATGAGGGATGAAGGAGAAGAGAACACACAGCCTGCAGTGAGGGACAGAGAAGAACACCTTTGATATCCCTTTTTTCCCGGCTCCAAAGAGCACACAGCATGATTGCTTCAAGACAGTCTTCTTTTCAAAAGCTTTACTTCTGCATTTGCTTCCACAGATCTTTCAATGCAGGAAAAAACCCAGCCTCAATCCTTCTCAGAGACTTCTGCCTCCAGACGTGTTTTCTAGACCATGAGTTTGGAAAAGGAACTTGCAGAGCGAGGTCAAGCAAAAAGCAGAATGTCTAATAGAAAAATCAGATTACTTGAGCCATTTCTAGTCTCCCATTAAATGGCTTTTCAGATCAACTTCAATTTTAGTGGACATCACATAAGGCAAAAATAAAATGTTTAAAGTAAAATACTTAGTATTTATTGGAATTGGGGTTACTTAAAATTGCTGAGCTTCAAGAAAAAAATTTGAATGTGAATTGTATATTACTTCTCCCAAAAGGTATTTTTATTGAAAGTATAAAAACATGTTTATAAAAAATAAGTTTTTTAAAAGAGCAGAATATATTTATTGAGGGAAAGAAAGCTTCTGTCCAAGAGAGGGACAGAAGGGGGCCCCAGTGGGTTACCCCAAGACTCTGTCTTTTCTAGGGATTTTTATGGAGCAAAACCACGAGGTGAGGCAAGTCCAAGGTAGGGGAAATGGACATAACTATGGTCACCTAATAAGAACTGTTCAGGTAAAATTGATTAAACCAAGATCAAATGGGGAAGCGAGTCACCTAGCAAGTGGGCACGAATACAGAACAGGGGCTTTTCCTGTAAAGGGACGGGTCAGGGACTCTTCAGGGTGATGGCTACCTATTTAGAATATCAATTACTGATGTTTACACCTAGGGACGTGTGTGGGTGTACTTGTTTAATCTTTTGTCTTGAGGTTTGGCCCACAGCAAAAATATATCTTTCCTGTTGGCTCTTTCTAGGGCCTGGCCCTGTCTGACTGCCTATAACATTTCTGTCTAACTCAGCTGCCTCTGACATTCCCGTCTGAAGAAGTGACCCAAACTGCTGTGAGGGAGTAACGGGCCATGACTGCTCTGGCTTCTTCAGGCTGAAAGGGGTCATAGTTGTTGACCAGCAGTCAGAGATATTCTTCAAAGGGCCTACTTAAAGGCCATCGATAGACACCAAGTGTTTTCATCTTGGGTAGGCGTATAGCTTTAAATCTGGAGGATACAAAGCCAAAGAAACAATTAAGTATGCATGGGCCAAAAAATGTCAACAGGATTATTAGGAATACAGTTAACAAAGATTTCAACCAATAGGAGCCAGTAATGGCCTCCCATAGCGACAATAAAGTCCAAGTTATGAGCTCTGCTAGCTGAGCACTAGGCCCAGGTGTAAGTGAGGAATTTTTAAGAGTCTGATGTAATGTTACCATTGCATACTCTGCCACCTTCCTTGAGGCCTCATCATATCCAAAAAGTAAGTTTTTAATTTAAAAATCAGGGTACCTCAATGGCACATTCCCCCAAAATCATACCTGATCTTCAGACACTATAAAACAGGGCTTTCCAGTGATAGCATCTCTCACTTCTAATATATGTTCAATGACTTAGTAAAGAGATTATCTATTTTGTCTTTTCCCATGGAATGTTGTTCAGAGATTAACTATCTTGCTCATGCTAAATCATTGGACTCTGTCCTCCACGTCATACCAAGAAAGCTTTCACATACCAATCTCATGAATTGAATTCAATATTCAGTCATCCAAGCATGTGGCCAGAGCCACATTCACCTGCATAAATTGATCCATTATGTCCACACTCTCTAATAACTATGGATGAAGTTGACCTAATGTAATGTTATATTCTGTTGTCTTTGGCCCAGCCCCCACAGAACCCGCTCTCACATGTCCATCCAGCTGACACATGCTCACAATGTGTTGCTATTCTTTTGGTACATGAGCCATTTCTTCCTGGATCATGTCGTGTAATTGTATCCTTGGGAGACTGAGACGTGACTCCAGGGTGTGGTTGTGATGCATTTGGAGGAGAGTGAACATCTTGCAAGGGATGTGTCTCCTATGAGGTTGACACAGAATTTTCAAGAAAAGATTAGTATCTTCTGACACTAGAGGGCAGTAGAGTGCATGGCAAGGAAGGTTTGGTGTCACTTGGACTTCCAACGCTGTGCATTTTTATCACTTGGACTTCCAACACTGTACATTTTTCTCAAACCTTCCAAGTTTGAGAATTCCACGATTGCATTCAGTCACAATCAGCACTTTATCATTTAAGAAAGCTGCGATGTAATACAGCAACTATTGTTAATTTCCTGTCACCTTGTCTGTAATTCAGTATTGCTTGTATTGTTCTTGTGCTAGTTTGTAAAAGGATGTCTATTTGTTAATATGTATTCATTCTTTTATTTTTAAAAATAAAAAAGAAAGCTGCTAAAACTCTAAAATAAACTCTCACTGTTTTTGAACAACCCAAGCAGTTAAAGTTTGTGCTTAAATTCCAGCAGCAGATCTACAACTAAAAGCTATGAGATTCTTTTAGAGTTGTTATAGAAGCTTTTGGGTTCTCATACCTTGGCTTGAGGTGAGAGTTAAAGGACTGAAGCTTACCATTGTAGTTTTTCTCTCAGCATTGAAATACACTCAGAAGAACCTATCCCACACCACAGTCATATAGTCATCTTCACCACCTTAACAGCAAGAGGGCCCCCCAGGTACTTTTTTCAGCTGGCACTTTACAAGTACTTACAGATGACAGCTTGATTAAATATGATGTCATCACATGCTATGGATTATTAGAGCACATTTCTCTTGGCACACAGCTTAGCACTACACTCATCCAGGAGTGTGACCGGACTTATCACAAAATTCAACATCTTCGATCTATTCCCAAGACCACTCTACATATCAATTCTGTATCATTCAGGTCAGAAAGTCACACAGTAAATTGGTCAGGGAAAGTTTAATATAAAGAACTGTTAACTGTACCAAAGGATTAGCCCAACAAGAGATTGACTGGAAGGTAATGAAGGCGATTCTAAAGAGCAAGGGCTAGCAAGACAGGGAGCAGGCACCACTCCTAAGCCTGAGGCAGAGTACCCAAAGACACAGCAAATCTGAAAGAGCTTCCTCCAATCCTGTCCTCAAAGCCAACAAGGACAAAGATCCAGACCTCACTAGGAAGGGCAGAGTGGTGGTTCACAGAATGTTGGAGAAGTTCTTTGTGGCTGCAAAGTCACTTAACAGGTGCTGCAGCGTGTTGCTCACAGTGAAGGGTCAGGCAGCCTGCCTCTGCGAAGACACAGAAGAGGGTGCCAAGGAGGTCCTCCCTGGGAGTGCTGCATGAGCACCGCTATGACAAAGCACTGCCAAAACCACATGAGTTAGAAGAACCAGGCACTGTACAAGACATGAGCACTGAGTGAGCCTGTGGTGAGGAGACAGTGGTGGCTGGAGCCTCGCACTGGGGAGCCACACGCACTTTGGAGCTTGCTTAGAAGAATGCACCAGAATGAGCACGAGAACCCCTCCTTGCACTGTTATTCCTCCATTGCCCTCTGCTGGCAAGGGTTCATACGATGTCAGGTTCATAGATTCTTGCTCCATTATTTCAAAATAAAATGAAAAGTAGATTTGAAGCTGAGGAGTAGCAAGTTGTTAATTGGCAAATCAAATTTTGAAGACTTGACAACTGTACAGTATTGTGTTCTCCAATGCGTGAATGTGAGGTTAGTACATCATTCTAGGTATTCAGCTCTTTAATTTCTCTGAGTAATGTGTTATAGGCATTGAAGATCTTTTGTTAGATATATTTTGAGATATTCTATGGTTTAGCTGTTATTATAAGATGGTATTTATTTCATATTCTAATTATTACTACTTATAAATATACATTTTGCTTTTTGTATATGGACTACATGACAAGATTTCTAAATTCTCTTAATTCTAGGAATTTGTTGCTAGGTATGATTGCACATGCCTGTAATCCCAGTGCTCAGGAGGCTGAGACAGGAGTATCACCATGGGTTTGAGGTCAGCCTGGGCTACAAAGTAAGAACCTGTCTCAATAAACCAAAGAAAATTTTTAACTTAAAAAATTCTAGTAATTTGTCTCTACAGTAGATAGGCTTTTTCATTTCATACTGCATAGCTGAAATTTTGCATTTGTTAACTAACACTTCCCAGTTTCACATTTCTCCAAGGCCCTGAAAATCAAACACCCTTTCAGTCTCTGCTTCTGAGTTTGTCTGTTCTAGATTCCTCATGTATGTGGGATAATGTAGCATTTGATCTGTAACTGATTTATCTCATTTAGCATAGTATCTTTCAGTTTCCTTCTTATAACTGTAGATGATCTGGTTTCCTTCTTTCTATAGCAATGTTCTGTTGTGTGTATATTACATTCCCTTTATCATTCATCCATCATTAGACATTTAGGTTATTCCTCTGTCTGATTATTGTGAACAATGAACATAAGAGTGTAGTTATCTTTTTTGATTCCTGATTTCAATTCTTTTGAATATTTCTATAAAAATCAGATTGCTGGGTTACACAGAAGTTCTATTTTAATTTTTTGAGGACTCTCCCTACTCTTTTCCACAGTGACTACACCAATTTATATTTCCAGCAACAATGTAAAAGGAAGAGTTCCCTTTTCTCCACATCCTCATCAATACTTGATATATTTGTTGTTTTGATAATAACATTTTAATGTGTGAGGTGATATCTCACTGTGGTTTTAATTTTCATTTTCCTGATGATTAGGGGTGTTACACACTTTTTCATGTATTTATTGGTTATTCATCTATCTTCTTTTGGAAAAAGAAAGACAAGTCTTTTCCTAGCCACCATGGTGCGTGACTGAGTCCCAGGAGAGCCAGGTATGTCAAGTCAGCTGCTGGAGAAATCTGGACATGGTACCCTGCCTCCCACCATTATTGTGGGACACATTTGAGCTCTGGGAGAACCAGGTATGCTATATTAACTCCCTGGGATACCAAACTTGGCAACATGCTGGGGCAAATCTGACATCCAGGAAACCTAGGGATACAAACCAACCAAAAAAAAAAAAAACCTAGGGACACAGGACCTTGGGTGAGCTGCCCAGGAAGGGTGAGGCTCAGAACTCTGCTTCCTCCACTGAAAATGACAAGACAAAGAGACAAAATGCAACCTCAGAACTCCACCCAACGCAGAACAAGTCCAAGAGACATTAACATAGGAGAGCTTGTAAGTCACACACCTGAAATCTTTGAAGTAATCACAAATAAAGTAAAGAAACAATTTATCAGGCCATACAGGAAATAATCAGATCAGAAATAATCTCTCAGGTCAAAAAAGAAATGACAACAAAGATAAAAGAATTGCTTAGTGAGCCTTCCCTGTGGACCTCGAGCTGGGTAAGGCCCGCGTGGAAGCTTGGCCAGTGAAACTTTCTAGGGGAAAGAGCCTGGCCTCAGGGTGCCATTACAGTGGCCATGCCCACCAGACTTTCCTGCAGAGAGGGAGACCAGCTTGGTGGTGCCACCAGAGCAGCTGTTCTGGTGGACTTTTTTCCCATTAAGGCTCACACCAGTGGTCTGCCTGGCAAGACAACACTCCCCCACCATTGTAGGTGTACTCTGAGCTTGGCACCCCAGCAATTGTCTGGGGTTCCTGTGCCCGGTGATTCACTGTCTGCTACCATCTTGGGATAAGTTTGATATCCAGAGAAACTCGGGTCGCTAGAGTCCTCTGTGAACTGCCTGGGTAGTTTGTAGCTCAATACTTTTCATCTGACATCCAAAATGACAAGACAGAGGAGCAAAATGCAATCTCAGAACTCAGCCCTACCTAGAATAAGTCCAGGAAACAATGATATAGGAGAACTAGGAAGCCACATACGTGCAATTTCTGAAATGATCGCATCTGAATTAAACAAACAACTCCACCAAGCCATAGAAGACATTAAAGGAGAAATACTCTCTCAGGAAAAAAAATGAAGTGAAAATAATAATGGAAGAAATGCTCTGCATATATAGAGAAGAAACAGATAAAAGAATAGAAGAACATAGAACACAAAAGGAATCATTACGTGAGCAATTTAGGAATGAATTAAGATGCATGAAACAGACTAGAGATTGCCAGGAAATGAAAACTTCCACTGAAGCTTGCAAAACCGCTTGAATGAAGCTGAAGATAGAATTTCAGATCTTGAAGACAGTAAGGCAGCTAGCGACCATCAAAGGAAGGATCTCTTAAAGTCATCAAGGATCCAGGAAAAATCAATCGAACAGTTGCAAGATGAGGCAGAAAGAAATAATATCTAAGTAATAGGAGCCAATGAAACAGCAGGAGGCAACACAAATGATATAAAAAGAATATTTGCAGAAATAATAGCAGAAAATTTCCCAAGCATGGTAAAAGATACTGAAATACAGTTAATTGAGGCATATAGAATCCAATAAGCCATAACCCAAATAAAAACACACTCAAACATATAATAGTCAAGATCCCAGACATCCAGCAAAAGAACAGAATATTAAAAGCTACTAGAGAAAAGAAATAAAGGAAAGCCCAGCAGAGTTACAGCAGACATCTCATTAGAAACCATGAAATCAAAAAGAGCTTGGAACGAGGTATAACAGATTCTGAGACAAACCAGCTTCCAACCTAGACTATCCTGCAAAACTATCCCTCAAATTCAATGGAGAAATAAAATATTTCCACGACAAAAAACAATTGAAGAACTTCATGAATGTCAAACCAACATTACAAAAAGTACTAAAAGATATTCTAGACAGAGAAAAAAGAGATGACAATCTCAAGAACAACAATAGAAAAGAACCATCAAGCAGAACAAGCAATTAAATAGATAGCAAAAGCAGGAAAGCAACAACAAGTAAATTGCATGACAAGAATAAGCCAACATATAACAGTTATAACCATTAATGTAAATGACCTCAATTCACCAGTCAAAAGAAACAGATTGGCAGAGTGGATTAAGAAGCAAAATGCAACCATCTGCTGTATACAGGAAATACATTTTACTTGAAAGGAAATCCACAGACTAAAAGTTAAAGAGTGGAAAATAATCCTCCATGCAACAGGTTCCCAGAAAAAAAGCCGGGGTAGCTATTATGTTTGCAGACAATGTAAACTTGAATCCAAAAACAATCAGAAAAGATAAAGAAGACCACTACATATTAGTTAGGTGAAAGCTGCAAGAGGAAGAGATAACAATCCTAAACATGTATACTCCAAATGGAGGAGCACCAAACTATATAAGGCAAATCTTAACAGATATAAAAAACCAAATAATCAATAACACTATTGTAATAGGGGAATTAAACACCCCTTTGATGGAAAGAGACAAGTGAACTGGACAAAAACTCAGCAAAGAAAAAACAGACATGAGCCAAAGGTGTGAATAAATGGACTTAGTAGATGTATATAGAGTGTTCCAACCCACAACATCAGAATACACATTTTTCTTAACTGCACATGGGTCTTTCTCTAAAATAGACCACATTCTAGCCCATAGAGCATACCTACCCAAAAGCAAAAGAATTGAAATTATCCCATTATCCAGAAATTCAAGGATGGTTCAATATATGCAAATCAATAAATGTTATACACCAGATCAATAAAGCCAAAAACAAAAACTATATGATCATCTCAATAGATGCAGAAAAAGCTTTTGACAAAGTCCAGCATACATTCATGATAAAAACCCTACAGAAAGTAGCAATAGATGGCCTTTACTTCAATCAGATCAAAGCCATCTATGACAAACCAACAGCCAACATCATACTTAATGGAAAAAAACTAAAAACTTTCACTTTAAGGTCAGGAACAAGGCAAGGATGTCCACTGTCACTACTCCTGTTCAGCATAGTTCTGGAAGCCTTAGCCAGAACAATTAGACAAGAGAGAGAAATAACAGGAATAAGGATACAAAAAGAAGAAGTGAAATTATCATTATTCACAGATGATATGGTACTCTACATTGAAGACCCCAAAAATTACATCAAAAGGCTAATAGATTTAATAACCAAATTCAGTAGCCTAGCAGGATACAAAGTCTACACCCAAAAATCAACAACATTCCTATACACAAACAACGAATACACTGAGAGACAAATTAAGGCAACCACACCTTTCATAATAGCATCCAAAAAATTGAAATACTTAGGAACCAATCTAACAAAAGCAGTAAAAGGGCTATACAGTGAAAATTATGGTACTGTGAAAAAAGAGGTCAGAGAGGATTTCAGAAAGTGGAAAGATATTCCTTGCTCATGGATGGGAAGAACCAACACTGTGAAAATGGCCATACTCCCAAAATTGTTATGCAGATTCAATGCAATCTCAATCAAAATACCATTAGTATACATCACATTTCTAGAGAAAACATTCATAAAATTCACCTGGAAACAGAAGAGGCCTAAAATAGCAAACACAATTCTGGGCAACAAAGGAAAGGCAGGAGGAATCACAATTCCTGAAATTGAAATTAATATTACAAAGCTACTGTGATAAAATCAGCATGATACTGGCAGAAAAACAGACCTGAGGATCAATGGAACAGACTGGAAGATGCAGCCCCAACCAGAAACACACTCAGCCACCTTATCTTTGACAAAGGTGCCAAATATGTTCACTGAAAGAAAAATAGCCTCTTTGGTAAATGGTGCTGGGAAAAAAAACTGGCTTTCCACATGCCCACTAAAACTGGACCCATGTGCATCGCCATGCACCAAACTAAAGTCAAAATGGTCTAATGATCTAAATTTTAAAACAGAAACACTAATGCTACTGGAAGAGAAAGTAGGTAAAAATCTTGAAGACATAGGGGTAGGCAGAGAGTTCATGAACAAAAAACAAACTACATTTCAAAGAATCAACAACTGAGATCTCATCTTATTGAAAAATTTTTGCAATCTAAAGAAATCACCAATAGAATAAAAAGAAAACCCACGAATTGAGAAAAAACTTTAGCCAACTGCCTCTCAGACAAAGGACTTCTATCTAGAACATATAAAGAATTTAAAAAATCAGGACCCTCAAATTCAAAGACCCAATGCAAAAGTGGGCATCTGAGATGAATACACACTTCTCACATGAAGAAATACAAATTGCAAATAAATACATGAAAAAATGTTCAGCACCATTAGTCACTTGAGAAATGCAAATTAAAACAACCCTGAGATTCCATCTCACCCTAGAAAGAATGGCTGTCATCAAGAAGTCAACCAGTAACAAACGCTTGAGGGACTGTGGGGAAAAAGGAACCCTTCTCCACTGTTGGTGGGAGTGTAGACTTATGGAACCACTGTGGAAATCAGTCTGCACATTCCTCAGTAAACCAGGATTAGAGGTCCCACTGAACCCAGCTATTTCCCTTTTGGGTATTTTTCCAGAAGAACTAATAACATCATACCACAGTGATATATATGCACCCATGTTTATAGCAGTGCAATTTGTGCAAACAACCCAAATGCCCATCAACTGAGGAATGGATAAAAAAGATGTGGTGTTTTTATATAATGGAATATTACACAGCTATAAAGAAAGGTAAACTCAAGGCTTTTATAAGTAAATGGATGCAACTAGAGATCATACTCATAAGTGAAATAAATCAGACTGACATGTGTAAACATTGTATTGTCTCCCTGGTGTAAGAACCTCAAAGAGTAAATGAAATCTGAAAGGTACCATAGATATTGTGAAAAAGAAAGAAACTGCTCAAAAGGAAAGAATGACTGGGTTGAGGGAGAAGAGAAAAGAAAGAAGGAAGGGGGAAAATATATATTCACACACAAGATAGCTAAGATAATTGTACTATTAATTTCTATTCCTTAATTGAAAGGAACAGTTAATGTTTGTTTGACCAATCTTACATGCCTATATTTGCTTATCTGAATAGCCAATTTGAAGATAACAATATGTAATACAACTACTATTAATTTCCTATCTCATTGTCTGAACTTCTGTATTGCTTTTATTATTTTTATGCTGCTTTATGTCTTGTGTTTTTTAATTTGTTTTTGTTCTTTTCTCTTTAAAATAAAAGCCTTTTTCCTCTTTTTTAAAAGTTGAGTCATTTTTTTCTGTTTAGTTTGAAATCCACTTATATTTTGAATAATAACCCCTTGTTAGATATATGTTCTGAAAATATTTTCTTCCAGTCTGTAGGTTGTTACTCCACTCTGATTGCTGTCTTTGCTATGTGCAGAAACTGTTGGGTTGGTATAATCTTATCGATTTTTACTTTTGTTCCTATACTTTCTGTGTAACAGCTAAAATAATCATTGGTCAGACCAAAATTGTAGAGTTTCTTCCCTGTTTCATCTTAATAGTTTTAAATTCCTGGCCTTATGTGTAAATCTTTTCTGTGAGATCATATCAATATTACACTGATGTGAGATAGTCTAATTACGTTCTTCTGTATATGGATATCCATTTACCCAACACTATTCATTGATGAGTCTATCCTTCCCTTACTGTGTTTCCTCGACGCCTTTGTAAAAAAATGTCAGTGAAATGTAGATAAAAGTCACACGTATTGTTTCTGAGAGGAGCTGTTCATAGTTCACCACTGTATTCTTTTTCATAAGTTGAGACACCAGATATGCCCAGGTTAAAGGCCATACCATAGTGTAGGCTCTGGAATAAAGGGCACATAGTCACAAAGTCACAGCTGTCTGAGTGCACATGAAGCATGAAAAGTGAATATTTTTGTTGGTCTTTAAAATGTGAGATCACTTGTCTTCGAAGCACAACTTGACCTAAGTTGACCGGTATGTTCAACTTACCCTTATCTCAAATGACTTTCAGCTCTGAGCTGCCTCCACTTCTCCTGTATACAGTGTAGTTTTTAAAGCAACAAGACAATTTTTGTGACACCACTTTTATTTCTAGGACTCATAAAGGATCCTGAATAATTTTTCCTACTTTAGAGTCATTCTGAGCATCTCTCTTCCAGGAGGAAAAGCAATACCTTCTCTACCTGGACCCAACAAAGCTCACCAATCAACCACAGCCATTGTTTCTCTTTTGGGTTTCTGAATATAGTAAGTAATTTATCCCTAGGGACAATGAAGGGGCAGAAAAAAAGAAGTGACATTGGCCTGGGAAATGAATGAGGAAGAGACTGTGGCACTGACTTCTCTTCAAAGAAACTGGCTACAAAGAAGGAAGGAGAAGGTGCTGGTTGGGGAATTAAGCAGCCTGAATCTCGTATTTTCTTATAGCTTCCCTCCAACTGCATTAACTAATTAATGAAGGTAAGCCAAGCTTTGATTTCACCCTCTCTTATGTCTATACTCAGCATGTTTATTTAGCAGAGTAAGTATTTTTCTGCCTCTCCCAAGATGACCCAAACTAGTCTTAGGAAAGCCAGTTTCTTCTGTAATAGGAAGGGTTACTAATTATGCCCACTTTATTTTTAAATAGAAAAAAAACTTGAGCAATCACAACTGTAAAAACCCGTAGAGAAGAGAGATTTTTAAAAATTGGAGAAAGAAGTTTATCTCTGTAAATGTCTTCATCACTGTAATAAAATTTTGAATTTATACCTAAGTATATATGTGTATACACACACTCATATGCAGAATTGGAGAGCTGTCAGAAACTGTAAAAGAACTTAACATAGTCTCCTGAGCCCTGATTCTTAATTAGTAAAGAAATTGGTGAGCAGGGACTTTCTGACTCTGGTGTCCTTTCCCAGCGATAGCCAGTCAGTAGCTGTAGCTACTCTCTCCTGGGGCCAGTGACCATTGCAGCTCCAGCTAAGCTACCTCTTCCATGAGTAGTGAACAATTTTGACTCTCTGGGGTTCTTTCTTATCACTCCTCCCCAGGGGGCATCTGGCATAAGATCCCAGGAGCTTGATGAAAGAAGAAGCACAAGTTGCAGAACTGGCCAGGAGTTCTCTTTGGGACCAAGGAAGTGAAGGGGAAAAAGAAGAGAAAGAGCTAAGCCACCATGAAGAGGTGCTGAGTGGACGGCGGGACACTTTGGCTTTTATCCGCAGCCTGTCTGCACTTGTTTGTGGCCATATTAATGCCTGGGAAAGAATCTCCCTTTCCTGGGAGCTATTTGGAGAGGTCTCATTTCCAGCTACTGGAACCAAGGCTCCTACCAGCAACAGTACCCTGTGGCCAGCTGCTTGGCTGGAAGGTCAGAAGATATGTCAGATCGAGACCGGCTCTGCTGAAGAAGGTTGGTGAGAGTCACCCAGAGACACATAGATATATTTACTTGGGATGGATATGTATAGATATTCAGTGTAAGTTCCTCATCTTACACAGGGGGAAACTGGGCCCAGAAGAGGAAAATGTCTTCCTCAAAGCCAGGTATTTCTACTTCCAGTCAGTAATGGATGAGCTAGGAGGCTAAAATATCTGCCTCTGTCTGTATGGAATCTTCAGATAAGAGAGTCTGGATATACACACACAAAAGTGGATTTTTATTACAGGATATGTTACTGGCTGCGTAGCCAGATGAAGAGTAGGAGGGGTTTTCCTGCACGATTGGAAGTGAAAGGGTGGAGAATAAAGACATGTTTATTTCCTGGGCCTTGGAGTATCTAGTTTTACAAAAGGACTTGGTAACAGAACCATTTCCTCACCTGTAGTCCTACCGCCCAAACCAAGTGTGAAGAAAGAGGCGAAAGTAGAGATAAGGTGGCGGGGTCTGTGAGCTCCCAGACACATCTCCTAATTCCTTGCTACTTGGAGATTTAATGGTGACCCCTGGAGCACTATGACAGGCCATGTAGGATGCCATTAGACATCAAAAACATTGCCGTGGTAGTGTTCTGAGATCATAGGTCTGGGAAAAACAAGGGTGCATTTGTCTAAACCATGTATCCATGTGGAATCAAATTACTGAAATGTCCAATTGTGATGGGGAAGAGACCACAAAGTACTTTCCTCCTTAGGAGCTCAGCTTTCTTTGCCTCAAGAATTCTCCCTCACTCAAATATTGTATATTTTTTCTCTAGCATAAACAAAGCTAGGTTGAGAGTCTCCTGAAAGTCTCCTAGCCTCCTCTTTTAACATATGTGGTTTACAAACCATGTTTTTATATTGTTAAAAAGCATATATGAAAAAAATAACTTTACAACATCAGAGAAATTATTTAAAAGAAAAAAGGTCCATGAGCTTATTATCTAATAGAGAAATCATTTGTGACACAAAATTCTGCATCAGCCTTTGTTCACACATATATGAATTTTATTTCTGCTCAGTAAGTTAGTTATTCATGTTTACAGATGAACAAGTGAAGGCTGTATAAGAACCTTTCCCCCAGGTGGGGCCGCTAGAACACACCTCCAAGGTTGTGCTTCGGCAGTAGTCAGCGCAGTGCTGTGAAGACCACCGACTGAGTGTGACAGCCAGGGAACACTGAGGGCTAATTTCAGCGAGCTCCCCACGAGAGCAGCTGCACATGACCCACAAGCCACACGACTCAGGCCTAATATCAATTCAGGACCACTTAGAGGGTTACAGTAGGAAGTGTACAGTACAAGCCTTGAAGTCTTGCTTCGAGGCCCAACCTTGGCATTGCTATGCTATGAGGACTTTAAAAAGCATAAATGAAGAGGTTGAAGCCCATTATGAAAATGTTCTCACTATTCTGAGAAGGAATCACTTGCCCAGAGGCCTTCCAGGTTCTAACCACGAAGGGTTTTCAGGAGATTTCAGAACCTACTGATCTGTGTGAAGCTGCTGCCTTTACCAAAGCTGCTAAAGTATAGAAGTCATGATGAGACAATGCTATTGAGCAGATAAAAAGGGAAAGTGAGGAGATTGTATTTGAAGAGACATTTCTTTGTCCTGAATTTCCTACTTTGGTCTTTAGGTGAGGGGGTATGTGTTATCTGTGACTGAAATCAGTGTCCTACCAAGTGGAGAACCACTCTTCCCAACTGAGGGACAGAATCTCTAAGCAGTCATGAAAAATGTCAGTCTTCTTACTGAGTTTGTCCTTCTGGGACTTTCCAATGATCCTGAGATCCAGACCGTGCTCTTCATGCTGTTCCTAGTGCTTTATCTTCTGACTTTGATGGGGAATATGGTAATGATCTGGATGATCACAGCTGACTCTCACCTGCACACACCCATGTACTTCTTCCTTGGACATTTATCCTTCCTAGATCTCAGCCTCTCTTCGGTTACTGTGCCCAAGATGCTGCAAAATTTCCTTTCTCAAAAGAAAACCATTTCCGTGTGGGGCTGCATCACTCAAAATTTCTTTTTCACTCTCTCTGGGGGGACAGAAGCCTGCCTGCTCTCTGCCATGGCCTATGATCGCTATGCTGCCATCTGCCACCCTCTGGTCTACACTATCATCATGAACAGAACTCTCTGCACTGTTACTGTGAGCATAGCTTGGGCAGTAGGGTTTCTGATTTCCTTGGTAAACTGTCTCTTTGTCCACAGGTTACACTTTTGTAGTTCCAATGTCATCTCCCACTTCAGCTGTGAGCTGCCTCCGCTCTTCCCTCTGTCCTGCACTGATCCGATAATCAATGAGATTCTTTTGGCTGCATCATGTACATTTTTAGGGCTACTGACACTCCCCCTAATCCTCTTCTCTTACTCCAGAATTATTTCTGCTGTACTGAACATTCACTCCTCTGAGGGCCAAGGCAAAGCCTTTTCCACATGCTCTTCTCACCTTGCTGTTGTTCTCTTGTTCTGTGGGACAACCTTTTCCAGGTACCTGAGCCCCACCTCAGGCTCAGTGTTGGAGCGAGTGGTTTCCATCCAGTACAGTGTGATCACATCCTTGTTAAACCCGCTGATCTACAGTCTGAGGAACCAGGAAGTGAAGATAGCCTTACAAAGGAGGCTTAGGCAACAGAAATGTGCCTTAGGGTAAGAAAAAGCTATGTGATTTTGCTTATAAATAGAGCAGTCATCTCTAAAGGAGAAAGGTTTTTGATCTTAGGAATATTGGATTTCATTTAAATTGTAGTATTTGACCTTCAAAGTAAACAAATTTCCACCAACATCCAGGCCTGAGAAGGGTTTGGTGTAGGAGCTCTCCCAACTCTCTTTACAAAATAATCTGAGAATTTTCTTGGCTCTAGCTGAGGGAATCTCAGGGGTGAGACACATAAACTTTAGAACAAAACAGATCCTTTGAACAATAGTTGATTTTTTATGGGGATTTTCACAGAGGTGTACAATAAATGCAGGAACAAGATGTAGTTAGCACTCCAGGATGGAGACATCCAGAGCCATCTATTCACCTGACTGGTTATGCTCACTGGTATAAGTGGCCAGAGTGCCTGCATTTAAGGATGAAGAAGTAGAAAAGAAAAATTAGTAAGTTATCAGTAGGAAATCTTCATAACAAGCTTATTGTATGTTCCCTAATCTCTCCCACCTGGAATCTTCTCCCTAAGATGAATGTAAACATCAAGTGCTGCATACAAGTATTAATACATTTTTAATTAAAAACCGCCTGTGCTCTGGGTACACCATACATCAGCACTAGGAGTAGAGAGCGTAGACATTAATAACTGTAGAGGCTAAACTGAAGGACTAGTAATGAGGCACATGACTGCATCCACTAATTAACACAATCAATGTAGAGTAATAACCTACTGAGAGATACTGAATAGACCTAACAAAGTGAAGAGCAATACATTGTGGATGGATTGGTCAGCTGATTATTACAAAGGTGTTCATTATTCTTTTCCTAAATTGATTTATATACTGAATATAATTTATATCACAATTCTAGAATATTTTTTCTCAATTTGAAAAGCCATTTTGAAAATCTGTATACAACCAAATGAGTCAAAAACATTCCAAGGTGCTCTTGAATAAGGTGGGAGGTCTTGCTATGGCAGGTATTATCAAGAATAAGTACTGTATAAAAATATGTACAGGAGGCTGAGGCAGGGGCGTTACTGTAAGTTTGAGGCCACTTTAGGCTACACAGAGAGTTCAAAGCCAGCTTGGAATACATAGTGAAATCCTGCATCAAAAATTCAACAAAAACAACAAACATATTCCAATGGAAAAAGAAGAGAACTGTAAAGTAAACCTCAAGCAGATAAATGAACACTTGAATATGACTGAAATTGTGAAGCAAATCAATAAGTGTATGGTGGCCCTTCCAATAAATAGTACTGGGATGATTGGCTATTCATGTAAAAAATTAATGTAATTCTACCCTTAGCCAACATATGCAAAAATTAATTCCAGTTAGACTGAAGTACTACAATATGAAAGGTAAAACTTAAGTACTTTATAAAATAATATAAACAATGCATTCATGTAAGAAAGAATGTTTCACAATAGATTCTTACTATATTATTTTGTTTAATTTTAATTGACTAATAATTGTATATATGTATGAGGTGCAGTGTGATGCTCTGTTCTGAACTATGTATACATTGTAGAAAGAGTCTAGAAGCCAATTAACATAGCTTACCAATTTTTTGTAGTAAGAACATTAAAAATATAACAATTTTGAAATATGTGATATATTATTATTAAGTGTGGTCACATGAAGTGTAACAGATCACAAACTATGACTTTGGACCCATTGACCAACATCTCCCCATTCTCCCCAACCTCTGCTAACCATCTCTCTACTCTCTGTATCCGTGAGATTCTTTTTTATTTTTAATTCAACGTATGTGAGAAATCATATGGTATTTATCTCTGTGCCTGCTCATTTCATTCAGGATAATAACCTTTAATTTCATCCATATTGTTGCAAATGAAAGACTATCTTGCCTTTTAAAAGCTGCTTTACATTCTATTGTATAGGTATGCATACCACATTTTAAAAATGCATTTATTTTGATGAGCACATCAATTTTTTCCCATGTACTGGCTTATCGTAAATAATGCTGTGAGCAACATGGGAGCACAGGCATCTCTTCAGGGTAGCAACTTCATTTCCTCTGCATGTATGAGCAGAAATGGGACTGTTAGATCATACAGCAATTCTATTTTTAACTTTTTGAAGAAGTTCCTTGTTTTTCAGAGTAGTGGCACTAATGTTGGAAGCGGTTGGATCAAAAAGTATAGTGAATGTTTATTTTTAAAAACGTGTGAGAGTACAAGGCACAGTGCCGTTATCCTCTTCACGGTGCTCCCTTGTTTCACAAGCACTTATCCCTCACTCTTGGCACCTTCTGAAGCATTTCTGGAAGTCTCCTTTCATGTCTTCAGTTGCACTGTTGTGGCTGCCTTGGTGTCCTGAACTGACTCAAGTTGTTTACTTTTCATGATCAATTTTTTACTTTTGGGAAGAGCCAGAGGCGGCAAAGTACCAGATCATGTGAACAAGGTGGGCGTGGACACACTGGAGTGCTCTCACAAGCCTGCTTCTTTGTAGCATGGCAGCAGCAGCCACTGTGTTTTTGAGCACACCTCCCAAAGACACACATCAAACAGCCAGTCTACAACTGCTGCAGCAAGATCGTTCTATCTGAAGTGAGAGGGACTCATTTCGAGGGGGAAATGGCAATGTACTGTAACATTTTTAAGATTTAACACACTGATTTTTGATCGGCCCTTGTACAGTGCCACCAACAGTATACCACGGTGCATTTTTCTCTTTATCTTCATCAGCATTTGTTGTCCTATGCCGTTTTGGTAATGAAGGCATGATGTGATAGAACATTGTGGTTTTAATTTGCATTTCCTTGATGACTAAAAAATGTTGAACATTTTCTCATATATCTGTTGGTCATTTATGTCTTCTTTTGAAAAATATCAGTTCAAATTCTTTGTCCACTTAAAAAATCAACTTTGTTTTGTTTTCCTGCTACTGAGTTGCCTGAGTTCCTGACATATTTTGGATTAGTCCCTATCGACCCTTCATGGTTCACCAATATTTCCTCCCAATCCATGAGTTGCTGCTGTTCTGTTGTTTGTTTTCCTGTGCAGCTTTTTCCTTTGATGCAGCCTCGTTTGTCCTTTTTGGCTTTTGTTGCCTGTGCTTTTGAAGCCCTAATTAAGAAATCACAGCCTAAGCTAGCATCCTAGAGTCTTTCCCCTGTACTTCTTTTAAAGCTATGCATTTTCAGGTCCTATGTCTAAGCTATTTATCCATTTTACGTTCAGGTTTTGTATATGTTGTGAGGTAAGGATCCAGTTTCATTCTGTATGTGGATATCCAGTTTTCTCGGAATCATTTATTGAAAAGACATCATGTCTTACACGTTCTTAGTATCTTTGTCAAAATCAGTTAACCTGGGCTGAGGATGTGACTCAGTGACAGAGAACTTTGCATGCAGAAGGGTTTCAATCTCAACACCACAGTCCCCACAAAAATATATTTACCATAAATACTTGGGCTTATTTCTGGACTTTTTATCCTGTTCTAATGGTCAATATGTCTGTTTCTTTTACAACTACCATGTTGTTTTGATTATACTGCTTTTCCAATATGTTTTAAAATCATATTAAAAGCTTCTACCTCTGTGCTTTATGCTCCAGATTTTCTTGGCTATTTGGAGGTTTTTTTTCTGACTCCATATAAACCCTAGAACACTTTTTTTCCATTTCTGGAAAAAGTTATATTAGAATTTTAATACAGATTGCACTGAATTGATAGATTGCTTTGGATAGTATTTATATTTTAACAATTCTTCTAATCCAAGAACACATGAAACACATTTCCATTTATATGTTGTCTCCTCCAATTTATTTTGTTAATCTTTTATATTTTTCAATTTTCAAATCTTTTACTTCCTCAATTACATTTACCCCATTTTATTTTTATGCTATTGTAAAAGATATAATCTTCTTAGTTTCTTTTTTGGATAGTTGTCATTACACAGAATGCTCATTTTGTAATCTAAAAATGTATTGCATTTGTTCATCAATTCTAAGGAATCTGGTAGAGTCTTTAAGTGTTTTCTTTATATAAGATCATGTCGTCAGCAGAGACATGATCATTTCTTCCTTTC
This sequence comes from Dinomys branickii, assembly GCA_004027595.1. Classification (NCBI taxonomy): domain Eukaryota; kingdom Metazoa; phylum Chordata; class Mammalia; order Rodentia; family Dinomyidae; genus Dinomys; species Dinomys branickii. The sequence goes on along the minus strand of PVLD010010005.1, from coordinate 28,242 downwards.
CTGTATGGACGTGTTCTATTTATTTTTCTTTGCTAATTACTCTGCCATGACATCTAGTACTATGGTAGGGAGAAATAGTGACAATGAACATAACTGTCTTAGAAGAAAACTCTTAACACTTCACTGTTGAGTATGATGTTAGCTGTGGGATTCTCATATACGGCCTTTGTTTGGCTGAGGTACATTTATTCTATACCTATGTCTTTGAGAGTCCTTCTCATGAACAGATGTTTATGTTTCCCAGATCTCTTCTGCATCCATTGAGTTAATCATATCGTGTGGTCTCCCCCTCCATTTTGTTCATATGGTATATCACATATTGATTTATATATGTTGAACAAACCTTGCACCCCTGGGATAAATTCCTCCAGATCATGATAATCTTTTTTGTTTAGTACAATGATTGAATCCAAGGTCTTCATTCCTAGCCATGCTTTTGTTTTCTGAGACAGGATCTCACTAAGTTGCTATGTTGCCCAGATTGGGATTGAAATTGTAATTCTTCTGCTTTAGACCCCAGAGTTGGTAAAATGAGCATTGTGCAATAAATCTAATTCATCCCAGAACTCCCCTTCTATATATTTATCCTAGAGAATCTCATGCTCCTTGTTCCCAAATAACTGGACAACTAACAGTATAATACCCAAGACAAAGAAATAACTCAAATGATCATGAACAGCAGACATGGAAAGATAAACTTTGGCCTATCCACACTGTGGAGTAAACATCCCAATTAAAATAAAGTATAACCACATAAAATAATATGGATGAATCACAGATATAATATTGAATAAAATTATATGTAACATTATGTGTGTATGTGTGTGTGTGTGTATATATATATATATATATAGAGAGAGAGAGAGAGAGAGAGAGAGAGAGTTTATAAAAGGAAACCAGCCTGAATTATTTAGGGGGTACATGTAAAAACCATAGAGAAAGAAGAAAAAATGATAATAATGGGGCAGCCTGGGTTATCATTAAGCAGGGAAGAGTCACTTTTTATTATAACAGAATGGTACATTGACACTTTCCTATTATTGGTAATGTACTATTTTTAATACTTATTTTTTCTTATATTGTGGATATATATATCTACAGTGCATAATTATTTGTTAAATTGTGTGTGTGTGTATATATATATATGTATATATATGTATATATATACATACATATATATATATATATAATGTAATTTTCTGTTTGTATACATTCAATTTTCAATACTGTGGACATCAAACTATAGTTTGAAATAATGTAGTAGTGTCTATGAAAATCAGAAGTTCAACAGAGATATCTATTTTTTCCACTATTTCCTAACATTAATTTTATTTTTTAACTATTAACACAAGAAGACTCAATAATGAGAAAAAAAATCTTTTAATCATATGCTATAATAGTATTCCTCTTACTCTTCTATTATCATGTTTTGAAATTTTATTTTATTTTCTCTTTAAAGTAAAAGAATGGTATTCCTCTGTAACTTTATAGGATTCCAGGAAGAAAATTTTGAGACTTAATGAGAGATTAAGTTGGCAAAGCACAAAAACAAATTTAACTGGTAATGGGAAAAATTATGAACAAGAATTTCATAGAATAGTCTTTTATATTTTGCTAGAAATATTTTTAGATGAGTCCAAGAGAATTAAGCTTGAGTGGCTGTGGTTGTGATCTACTGTACCATAAATCATTGCCTTGCTATGCTTTTGTTAAACAGAGAAAATGAGATCTGGAAGCCTGAGACCTTAAGTCTAAGACCCTTGAAGCCCTTAAATGTTCTAAGGCTCCAATATGTGCAGCGTCTGAGTTTAGCTGAGCAATTAAACGGTCTATCATCACTGTTTACTGATTCCACTGCATAATCACCTGAAGAATATAACATGTATTGCACCACTGTGGGAGATGGAGAAGTACTATGTAAGGTTTCAGACAGTGTGAACCAGTTCTAATAAGAATTTGAGCTTTGGAATTAGTGTGAGACAGGAATTAATGTGAGACTGGTGACTTTGGGGAGGTTATTTAACATGTGTTATCCAATATTCCTGTCTGCAAAATGAGTTCAGCAAGGGATAATTATATTCTCACAATAGTCCTATGTTTAACATTTACTTTACAGATAAGTAGTCTGAGACACAGGAGTACATTTAACAACATTTTCTATACAGCAGAACAAAGACTATCCAAATACAGATATTTTTATCTCAACACCTGTGTTTATTCCTGATTTTATCGCATTTTCATCTACATTGCCTAGTTAAAGCACTGCTTATCTCAAGATAGTGCATGTGTAAAAATCTGAATAATCATTTTATTTTTAAAATGGCTCTTCATATTACTGTTTTGGTATTATAAAAATTAAAGCTTGGGGTGGCTAAAAACAAAACAAAAATGCAAGAAATTGCACTTTCAGATAATAGCTATATTTCCCATACATTTATTTAAAGAAAAAAGTACTTTAAAATATAGACAATGATAATGCAGTAAAATATATTTAAAACTCATACTTTATACTTACTTTTCATTCCAACTTAAAGTATTTATATTATTCAATAGTCAGTGTCCACTGCGTTAGACAGACTGGGGAATAGGGAGCAAGATGACTGATAGATGTCTTAGGAAGATAAGCATGTGAAGAAATTTCACTCAACATTCAATGGCTCCGGCCCCATAAAATGATTGAGTACTTGGTACTCACTGCTTGGTTTCTGAGATAAAAGTTTGAATATTGGCAACTATTTATGTACAGAGGGTTAATATCCAGAATTTAAGGAAATAACAATAAAAATAAGTAATCAAATTAAAAAAAAGCAAATGATCTGAACAGAAAATTTTCAGAAGAAATAATACAAATTGCCAATGAATGTATTAGATGATCAATATAGTTATCCATCAGGGATATGCAAATCAAAAATGCAAAAAGATACTATCTCATTCTGATCAGGATTGCTATTATTTAAAAAAATGAAAATAACAAATATTGGCAAGAATACAAAGGAAAATAAACTCTTAAACACTGTTAGTGGGGAGGTAAGCTGGTATAGAGACTGTGGAAAACAGAATTTAGGTTCCTCAAAAGACTAAAAAGAGAACTACCATATGATCCAGCTATCCCATTCCTGGGCATATGTCCAAAGGAAATGAAATCAGAGCACAAAAGAGATACCCACAGGCCCAGGTCTGTGGCAGCACCATTCAAAGTGGCTAAGATAAGGAATCAGCCTAAAAGCCCATCAACAGATGAATGAATGGAGAAAATACAGTACATATATAAAATATAATGTGTATGTACTCAATATTATTGATCCATAAAGAAAAAAACTTCTGGGAAAATGACAGAGTGGCGAGCAGCAGAGAAATAGTCTCTGAAATTTGGTCTCCAAACACTGGAATACAGCAATGTGAGGAAGAGAAGAAGGAGGGAAGTGGGTCCTGAGGACCAGGAGGAATCTGAAGCAAGAATTAAAGTCCCTGGGGGTCTAAGGGGCGGCGAATCTTAGCATATCATTGTAAAATAGAATAATTCTAGTCTTAATACAAACCTCAATTTGTGTCTGGAGAAACAGCCTATAGGGGTTGTAGAGAGTTAACTTTGCAGTCCTAACTTTGCCCTGGAATGCTTCTCTAAAAACAAACTTTGCCTGTGTTGTTTCATCCCTGTCCTGGCCTTAGATAAACATCGTAACCATAAAGGAAATGTATGGTTATATAAAGGGGCACATATAGTACAGACCGGAGCCTGACCCTGTCATGTGGCACAAGGAAAACAACTGTGGCCAGGGCTACAACATTTCAATCTGTTACCATGGAAACCAAAAATGTATATAAGGTGAGAGCAAAGGCAGTTAAGGGCACACATTCCTGATGTGCAAATCAGGGACGAGAGGCAACCAGTCCAAATTACTTTTATTAAATTGAACTAAAACTCCATTTGTTGTAAATGAGTTCTTTGATCTCTGTGGAATTCAGCCCGGAATTTTCCATAACAGAGGAAGCAAAGAGAGAAACTTTAGTGAAGGAGGAGGAGGCAGGCGGTGCTTTTGCCCAGAACCTGAACTCACTGTGCAGGAGGGGCAACAAAGACCACAGTTCCACGAACACTAACAAAAAGAAGCAGCAGGCCCAGCAATCAGTTAAACAGAGAGGACACAAAGGGAGCCAGCAACAAGAAATAACACGACAAGGCTGTCAATACATATCAGTTATAACCACCAATGTTAATAGTCTTAACTCACCAACCAAGAGGCACAGACTGGCAGGATGGATCAGGAAGCAAGATACAGTAGGCTGTATACAATAAACACATTTAAATACAATAAAAACATTCATAGACTAAAATTTAAGGAATGAAAACCAATACTCATGAGACAGGAGTCCAGAAAAAAGCAGGGGTAGCTATTCTATTTGTAGACAAAGTGGATTTCAAGCCAAGACTGATTAAGTGATGTGAAAAAGGTCACTACATCCTTGTAAAGCAAACAATCAAGAGGAGGAGAAAACAATCATAAATATATGTGCACCAAATACCAGTGCACCCAACTATATAAAACAAATATTAATGGACATGAAAAATCAAAAAAGCACTAATACATTGGTAATAGGGGATCTCAATACCTCACTGTAGCAAATACACAAATCAATTAGACAAATATTCAACAAAGAAATATCAGAACTAAACCAAACCTGTGAACACATGGACTTAGTAGATGTCTACAGAGTGTTCCCCTGCACAACATCAGAATACACTTTCTTCTCAGCTGCACACAGGTCATTCTCCGAAACAGACCATATACTAGCCCATAAAACATGCTTAAGTAAATGCAAAGTAATTGAAATTATTTCATGCATATTATCAGACCATAGTGAAATAAAATTGGAAATCAATGTAAAAAAACTATAAGAACTTTATAAACACATGGAAATTAAATAACGCCTTCCTGAATAACAGATGAAATTAAAGAAGAAATTACACAATTTCTACAATTAAATGATGCTAATACAACATAGCAGAACTTATGAAAGCAGTCTTAGGAGGGAAATTTATAGTGATAAATACCCGTATCAGGAAAACAAAGCAAGCTCAAATAAACAACTTCACATTGAACCTCAGACTTCCAGAAAAAGAAGAGCAGCCCAAGACCAAAGCTCATACAAGAGAGGAAGTTTTCCAGATCAGAGCAGAAATTAATATAATAGAGACTAAGAAAGCAATAAAAGAATCAATGAATCAAAGACTTGTTTCTTTGAAAGAGTAAATAACACTGACAAATACTTAGCCAATCTTACTCAAAACAGGAACAAAAGACTCAATCCATGCAATTAGAAGTGAGAAAGGGGGAATCAGAATGGATCCTAAAGAAATCCAGAAGATTATCTATAGTTGCTTCCACAAACTGTATTCTAAGAAGATGGAAAATGCAGAAGAAATGGACAGATTCCTAGATAAATATAAATTACCAAAGCTGAATCAAAAAGATACAAAACTTCTAAATAAACCAAAGTCCCAGTCAATAAAATTGAAGATGTAGTTGAAAACCTACCAACAAAGAAAGACTAGGCCCTGATGGACTCATTGATGAATTCTATAAGAAATTTAGAGCAGACCTTCTACTGCTACTTCTCAAACTCTTTAATGAAATTGAAAGGGAAGCAATAGTCCCAAAATCATTCCTGGAATCAAGCATTACCCTGATACAAAAACCAGAGGACACAACTAAGAATGAAAAAAAACCAAGCCAATCTACCTAACAAACATAGATGCAAAGATCCTCAATAAGATACTGGGAAATAGAATGCAGAAAATCATCAAGAAGATTATAAACCATGACCAAGTAGGATTCATTCCAGGGATGCAGGGATGGTTTAACATACATAAACCAATAAATGTAATACACCATATTAACAGAACCAAGGGGAAAAGCCATAGGATTATCTCAATATATGCAGAAAAAGCATTTGACAAAGTCCAACATTCATTCATGATAAAAACCCCACAGAAAATTAGAATAGATGGTCTTTGTCTCGATCTGATAAAAGCCATCTATGACAAACCCTCAGCTAGCATCATATTAAAGTACAAAAACTGAAAGCTTTCACTCTAAAATGAGGAATAAGATAAGGATGTCCATTCTAACCATTCTTATTCAATACAGTTCTAGAAACATTAGCCAGAGCAATTAGATAAGAGAAAGGAATAAGGATAGGAAAAGAAGAAATTAAATTATTATTATTTGCAGATGACATGATGCTGTACATAGAAGACTCCAAAAGCTCCACAGAAAGACTTGTAGATTTAATAACCAAACTCAGTAGCAGAGCTGGATACAGAGTCAACACTCAAAGATCAATAGCCTTCCTGTACACCAATCACAAACTCACTCAGAGAGAAATTCGGAAACAATACGCTTCACAACAGCATCAAAAAAAGTGAAATACCGAGGGATCAATCTAAACAAGGAAGTAATAAACTTCTATATTGAAAACTGCAGTACTCTGAAAGAGGAGATTGAGGAGGATATAAGAGATATTCCTTATAAAATGGAAAGATATTCCTTCCTCTTGAATTGGAAGAATCAATATAGTGAAAGTGGCCATACTTCCAAAATTGCTATACAGATTTAATGCAATCCCAATAAAAATTCCAACAGCACATCCCACAGAATTAGAGAAAACAACCCTAAAATTCATTTGGAAAGAGAAGAGACTTACAATAGCAAAAAGAGTTCTGGGCAACAAAAGCAAGGCGGGGGCATCACAATCCCTGACTTGAAATTATACTACAAAGCCACTGTGATAAAAAACCAGCAGGGTACTGGCAAAAGAAAAACAGACCTGAGGGTCAGTGGAACAGATTAGAAGATGCAGGAGCAAGTCCAGACATTCTCAGCCATCTTATCTTTGATAAAGAGGCCAAACACATTCACTGGAAGAAAGATAGACTCTTTAATAAACGGTGCTCAAAAAACTGACTTTCCACACACTGAAGACTGAAACTAGATCCAAGTCTATCACCATTTACCAAACTAAAATTGAAATGGATCAAAGATCTAAACACTAAAATGGAAGCACAAACCCTGCTGCAAGAGAGAAGAGGTAGAACTCTTGAACATATTGGTACAGGCAAGGATTTTATGAACAACACCCCAATCACACACAAAGAGTCAACAACAGGGATCTCATCTCATTAAAAAGCTTTTTGCAAAGCAAGAGAAACCACCAACAGAGTGAAAAGACAATTCACAGCATTGGAAAAAATTTTGCTAGCTTCTCCTTAGACAAAGGACTACTATCTAGAATATATTAAGAACTCAAAAAAATCAGACCCCCCCAAATTTAAAGATCCAATCCCAAACTGGGTATTTGAGTTGAACACGCACTTCTCAGATGAAGTGTAAATGGCAGATAAATATATGAAAAAGTGTTCAACACCACTGGTCTTTCAAGGGATGCAAATTAAAACAACACTGAGATTCCACCTCACTCCATAAAGAATGGCTATCATCAAGAAAACAACCAATAACTAATGCTGGTGGGGCTGCGGGGAAAAAGAAACCCTTCTCCACTGCTGGTGGGAGTGTGGCCTGGTGCAGTCAGTGTGGGAATCAGTGTGGAGATTCCTCAAAACACTAGCACTAGAGGTTCGATTTAATCCAACTTTTCCCCATCTGGGTATCTTCCCAAACAAATTAAAAGCACAACATCACAGTGACCTATGCACACCCATGTTTATAGTGACACCGATTGTAATAGCTGAATCTTGGAAACAGACCAAATGGCCATCAACTGGTGAATGGGTAAAAAAATGTGTTTCGTTTTGTTTTTTACAATGGAGTACTACTCTGCCACAAAGGATAAGCTTGAGGCATTTCTAGCTAAAGGGATGCAACTTCAGGCCATTCTATTAAGTGAAATAAATTGGACCCACTGCAGTGTTTCTCTGCTACAAGAAACCAAAAGCATAAATAAGGGCCAAAATATATAATAGATATCGTGAAATAGAAAGAAAATGTTCACATGGGAAGGGGAACTAGGGAGAGGGAAGTGGAAAGGAAGAGAAGAGGAAAAGAAGGAAAAACTGACCAAAAAAGAAGGAAAAAATGAAAACAAAGCTTTTGTAAATGAGGAAGGGAGGTGGGGTTGAAGGCAGGGCAGGGGAGTGGGAAAAAGGTCAAGTACCATGAACAGGTACAAATTCCCTATAATGAACATGATCACTGTGTGCACCTAAAATGTACCAATAAACCTAATCAATTTTTAAAAAGAAAAATTAAATCCTATAGTTTTCAGCAAAAATAGATTTTAAGAAAGCCAATTGAAAGTAGCCTAGTGATTACCAGGGACACAGAAGACTTCTGTGGAGGAAGTGGAACTACAAAAGCAGAAGAGTGGATGGGCAGGATCAGTTCACACTGTACACAAGTATTAAACTATCACAGTGAATACACACAGTTAATATATGTTCACCGTTTTTAAAAAGACTTCAACCTACACAAAAATGGTTGAATACAATTGAGACAGACGCCTTCTCAAATACTTTGCCATCTGAATTAGTTTTCTAGGGCTGGCACCACACAGTGATGCTTAAACAACAGGAACTCCTTGTATCACAGTTCTGAGAGTTGCCACGTCCAAAATCAAATAGCAGCAGACGTGGTTCCCGAAGGTTGTGCATTTCAGCCACGCTCCTCTCCTCGGGTTTAGTGCTCTCGGGCTCTCCTTGGCCCGCACCCTGCGACCTTCCATCTGCACAGGGTAAACACCATGCCTGCCCACGGCCTTCCGCGTCACAACAGGCCTTCTCTAATGATCGCATTTTAATTTGATCACCTCCCTACAGACCTTATTTTAAAATAACATTATATTTTGAGCTATGGGGGAGTTAAGACTTTCAACATATCTAATGTTGAGAAAAACAGCTGTCCTTCCTTTTTTTCTATGAAGTTTTCCAAGTTAGTTTAAAATTAAATGAGTCTGCTCCCATCAGTCCTGCTCAATGATTCTTCATATCACCACCTCCATTAACAGCACAATCACCTCAGAATTCTAGCACTGCTTTTCCTCTGTCAGGTTCACCTGTCATCCTCAAGAAAACATCTGTCACTCAGGTGTGAAGAACTACCACCTGCCAGTCATTCATTCAAGTAAAAGTGGTGTTCTATTTTAAAAACTGATTACTTCAGTTTAAAACTCAAACAATTGTACAAGTATATTTCCATAAGTCAACTATGAAGCTTAGTTTGTAGTACAAGGGACATGTTACAGTACCAATTTGTTGCAGAACCCTAAAAGTACATGTATGCAAGGGTCAAGATGTAATAAAACTAATGCTTTTTACTGCTTTGCCAAGACATTTTTAATGCTACAAAGATATTTTCATACTTTTTCTTATAAAATCTTTTTAGTGTTAGCTTTTGCATATAGGTCTATGATCAATTTCAGTTGAACTTTTCTGTGTGGTGCAAAGCAATGGTCACTGTCCCTGAGACTACACAATATTTCCAGTGCCAGCTGTTAATCCAGTTATCTTTTCCCACTGACTTTGGAGCCTTTATCAAAAACCTAGTAAGGATGTATTTCTGCACTCTTTGTTCAGCCCATTGACCTATATGTTTATCCTTATACAAATAAATGTCTGTCATGGTTAATATACTTTTGTAGTACATGTGGAATAAGGTAAATTTTACTTCTTTAGTTTCAGACTGTTTTGGTTATTGAGTCCATTGCATTTTCCTATAAATTTTAGAATCAGCTTGTCATTGTCTACAAAAAGCCCACTGAGGTTTTAACTGGGATTTAATCTGCTCTAAAGAATAATTGGGATATCTTAACAATATTGCAAATGGTGAAGATGATGTATCTTTGCATGTAGTCTTCTTTGTTTTCTCAGCAACACTTTGTAGTTTTCACTGTAGTCTTAAAATTTTTTATACAAAAATTTCTCTAAATATATTTTGAGTGATACTGTAAATAGAATTGTTTTACTTTAATATCCTAACACTTCATTGCTAGTGTGGTTGGGGGTTGTGACTGCTCTAGGTTCTTGGGATTCTGAACAAATAACTGAGTGGGACCCACAGAAGTAGAAGGGAAAGCACAGATTCATTAGCAAAGATCACTCAGTACACTCCTCAGAGTGGCAGCGGGCCAGTGAGAAGCACTCTTGGCCCTGAAGAAGAGACTATACCTACTTTCTACAGAAGGGAGTAGCTCTTTCAGCTGACACAAGGATTCACTCTAATCAGGGGCAGGTATCCTTTCTATTGGAGGGAGTTTTTGTCCTTATGTGGACCTTTGAGGAACAGTCATGGTACCCAAAGTCCATGGCATGTAGGGAAGCAAAACCATAATGCAAATGATATTATAATTAATTATAATAAAGAAGTTGGGGGGTCTCACAATTAAGAGTTTGCCTTGAATATGAGAGAAGACTGGACTTTTCAGCAGTGTTGGAACTGTTAAGACTTTGGCAACTTAGAGATGGACTAAATGCATTTTGCCTAAAAATAATGCATATGAATATTTAGATGTCCAGGGCCAGAACGTTGTGGTTCATATCAAGAATCCCCCCAAAACCTCCTATGCTCATACAAAGAGCTTCTGAAAGGTTGGTTGGATTATGAGTTTATGGCTGAGGCTGCTGTTAGGAGGCGGGGTCTGGAAGAGGCAGGTAACCGGGAACACGACCTGAAAGGGTATAGTTCTCCTCCTGGCTCCTCATTTTCTTTGCTTCCTGGCCACCATAACACACCAGGGAAGCATCATCCCCTGCCAGGCTCCTCCGCCATGCTGTTCCTCCATCAGGATTTAGCAGAAGTCAGAGATCTACTTGACACAACATGCTGCCTTTCTAACCCTGCACCAGTTCTATAGGGTACGTGCATTCTGATGAGTCCATATCCACGTTAGTAGTGGCAGTTAAATATTTTGAATCATATACTGTGTGAATAGCATCTCTGTAGGGAGCAAAGCCTGAGGTGGTCCTGGGTAGCAAGCCCGTGGAAGGTATCTCAGGCCCATCACCCAAAACTATTTTTTCCTAGAACTCCATCTTCTAGATGGAGGGAGCCTAGTTCTTCCACAAATGCAAGGAACACAGATCTCCACCTGTGTCCAGTCAATCCATATCACACTGTGACTTGTATGAAACATAAAATTTAGCAGAGTTAAGCTACTGAAATACTAATACTGTTACCTTGCCCTAATCAATACATGATGCTTATCACTAGTGACAGCTTCAGTGAAATGAACCTTTAGACTTAGTTCCAGGAGCTGGGTTGCAAATCCTGCTTCTACCATCCTCCCCTCCCCGCATATTCCATGAGCTGCTCCTAGAATACAGTCCATGCTTTTTTCCAACTGTTCCTGTAGCTCATTCTCCTCCTTCATTGTAGAGCCCATTTTTCTACCTCACAATTTCTGTGACACCTCTGACACCCCTCAGCACAGTTGCTTCTCTGCTCCAAGGGCAGAGCATATTCCTGTTTCAACATCTATTGCATTTCATTGCAAATATTTGTTAACATGCGTTTCCAGAATTCTTTGCTTCCCACCACTTACTTACAAGGTCTGCCACAGAGCAGAAGACAGTTATGTATTAAGAGAATGTTTGCCACATAAAACCTTAAGCGAGTCATTTTTAAAGGTATATTTTATACAACTACTGGGATGATGCAATAATGTGACTTATTAGTTGTAAACAGATTCTGACAGTAACGTGTTTATTCTATTTTCTAGGCCCTTCTCATCTTTTCTTTTCTCATCAAATCCATACTAATGCTTCATGGAAGAACTGTGCAGTGGGATTTTAAGACACGCCACATTTGTAATTTAGAAACTAGTAGTGGACCCATTAACAAAGCTAAAATGGGTGCCATTAAGTACCTTATTTAACCCAATGTATTGCAGATAGCACTCACGAGCTATTTTACATTTTTTAGACAGTTCAGTCTTCTAACCCTAGCATGCACACGCATCTCTAGTCAAACCGGCCCCCGCAAGGGCTCGGACGCCGAGCAGGGCAGCGCAGCCGCAGGCCGCCCGCATCGCCTGCATCCTGCACCGCCGGGGAAGTCAGCCCGGGCCTGGTACCCCGACGATCTCAACCCCTGTAGGGTCAGCTCCCGGCGGAGGCCCAGGTTGGCTGAAGGCTCACTCTCGCAGCCGCGACGCGGCTTGCAATCGCGGTTACGAAATGCGAGGTGATGGATGCGGCGCTGCGCGGAGGTCTGCAGGAGGCTCGGGCCAGGACAGGAAGGACCGACTGAGAAAGCGCGGCGACAGGCCGTCACTCGGTGCTAGGGGCAGGTGCGCCGCGTACAGCCCTCTCAGCCAGGCCCGGGAGCGCGGCCCCGCCCCGGAAGTGGGCGTGTTTTCCTGCTCCCGCCCCGCCCTGCTCCGGCGGGTGGGCCGCGGCTCGGAACCCGGCTGCGGCGGAGGGGAGGGGCAGGTGGCGCCGGGAGGGAGGCACCGGGCCGCGGGCCAGGCCCACCCGGGTGAGTGGGGCCGGGCGGCGGGCGCCGCGGCCGCAGGGGAGACGCCCGGCCTCGGGGGGCGGCTGAGGGCTCGGCCCCGCGGGGGGGATCGCCGCGGCCTGGGGTCGCCGCCCGCCCGGAGCCCGGGGACGTCCCGCCCGCCCCGCGCCCGGCCCGGAGCTCTCGCCGCAGTCTTCGGGGTCCCCGCCGCCGCACGTGCCCGAGCCCCGCTCGCGGGAGCCTGTGTCCCGACCCTGCCTTCCCGATCGCGCTGCCGCCCCGAGTCTGACATCTGACTCTCTCGCGGACACTGTGACAGCAGCCGTGCTCCTCCACGGGCTCCGCCCGCCCGTGCCACCCGCGGCGGGGCAGCGTTCTCTGGCGGGAGCCGCCGTCCGTGCCGACGCCCGCGGGCCGCCCTGGAGGACCCGGCCTGTGCGCGGACCAGAAGCTCCAGCTGCACAAACTTGTCTCTGCAGATGCTTTGCCGGCCAGAAATGTGAGGAGAGGAGGAGCGAGAGCCCCCAGGGCCGAGACTCGGAGGCGTGGGGATCCCGGAGTCAGGAGAAAGCAGGTTAGGGCAGCTCCTTCACAGCCTAAACAGCTCGGGAAATGCGGGCTGGGGCAGGTCTCCGCCCCTTCCTTCGCTGAGACTTGCCAGCCCTGCCCCAGGTGTCTGTCAGGGCTTGCAGAGACACATCTAGCTCAGTGGGCTCCGCAGAAAGAAAATCCCATCAAGGGGTCTTCTGGAGGGGACGGAGAAGCGGGGTTGCGACGGATGCCCAAACATTTCGCTACAAGGAAAGCCTTGGGAGAGGACTTTCCAAGGAGCTAGAGAAAAAGGAAAACTTAAGAAGTTGGTGTCTTTTGTGTAAAAGTGACGTAGCATGCAGGAACTGGAATTCAGAACACGAGCCTCAAGGGGAAGTTTCCTTTCATTGCTTTATTGAGAATTTCCCTTTCTTATGAGAAATCTCCAAAAAGAAAACCTTAGCCGGAAATCAGCCCAGGACGCCCCCAGGACGCCCCAGCCATCTCTGGACCGCTGAGATGAAGGGGGGGGGGGCGTGTTCTTCCTGTACATTGGGCTTAGGGCTTCCACTCACTTCTGTTACTGAAGAAAAATAGGCAAGAAAATGACCACGCTGACATCTGTCACTGCCTGTCCTGCCTTCTGGGTTCTGGAAAACATTACTGAATGCGAGTGTTTGAGCCAAGATTTTTATCAGGGTTCTTGCCTGTTCTTGGGAGCTTTTTCCCGGCTCTCACTGTTTGGGTAGTAAGAATTACAGAGCAGAAAGGGATTCTGCAGTCTTACAATGGACTATTTCTCTGCTGGGATTTATCCTGTTCTTAAGACGTGTGAAGTGAAGAAGGACCCACAACCTGGTCCTGTGCAATGCAGTATTATTCAGAATTTTAAAAATCTAACCTCAATCTGTTCTCTTACAGTCAAGACCCACTCCTTAGTCTATACAGAGATAGGGAACACATCTTTTTACTGTTTGGTATTTCCTCTCAACCACCTTTTATTTTGTTGCTGGGCATTGAACCCAGGGCCTTTGCACTGAGCTAGATTCCCAACTCTCTTTATTTATTTATTTTTGAAATGGGGTCTTGCTAAATCACTAAATTGCCCGATTTGGCCTTAAACTTGCAATCTTTCTGCCTCAGCCTCCCAGGGAGCTGGGATTATAGGTATGTACTGCCATACCTGGCCTATTCCTCTCTTAACCTTAATTTCTTCCGTTGAACATGCCCTGGCTTCTCTATACCCTTCCTTAAAATTGGATATGTTTTTCTACTGAGCTAGGACTAGCGTTTACCAAACAGGTTCATTCTTGTATTTCAAATCACAGGGCTTTCGTTTCATCTTAGGTTCATGTCAGCAGCCCCAATCCACATTTGTTCCATTATTTTTTACTTTTATCAGTTCAATTTCATTTCAGTGACCGACAATTTCCCTTATTTATTAGGGTTTCATCAGAGTCTTATGCTTGCCTTCCAGGCTATTGGTCTAGCACATTCACTACATGAGAGTGACAGATATGTGTCTGTTTGTTGAAGCTTATCCTGGTGAGACACCATTTGGCTCGGCCTCGTAGAGAGGCGTGTGCTCACAATGCATATACACCTCCTTGGCTGGGACTTCTACTTTGGGAATTATGTCATTCTGAATTTACTGATGAAGATTGTCTTACTTTTTTCTCATTACTGAGACAAAACACCCAACCCTCAAGGTTAGAGGGGGAAAGGTTTATTTAGTTCACAGTTTATAGAGGTTTCAGTCTCTAATCAGCTGGCTGCAAGGTAGGGTGGCTGGGCAGAGAACAATCACAGCAGGCAGGAAGTAGCAAAGCAACAAGCAGGGCGAGACAAGGTTCTGTCCCTTATGTGTTGTATCTGAACTGCTGGGATTAGGTGGGGCCAAACCGATCAGTGGGTTGATTTAGTAGTGACCCACCCTTAATCCCAGCATCACACACTCTAGATTCAGCTACTGAAGACTGCAGGAGACTTTGGGGGATCATCTAGGCAGAAACCACAAGGATGTAATTTCTGGCAGAAAATCTTACGTGTGATTACATCTATCTTTGTTGATTGCTGGTCTGTGTGTGTTCCTTCCTACATGTTTCCAGATTGCTTATTCACCTTTACTTTTAGTGGTTGCAATAAAGTAGCTAGCTTATGAATTTCCCAGATTCTTTTTTAAGATGGTGTTCTGGCCCTCAGGGATATTCTCTTGATACCTTCAGGTCCCCCAGTAAGCAATGGCATTGCTGTGAAGCACATGCCAGTTTCCTAGTTCCTCCAGAAGCTTGACTCAGGCTCAGTTAATTGGAAAACATCAAGCTAGTAAATTTCATTTTCTGTTAACCTCCTCTTACCCAGTTTCATCTTTAACCCCTGGGGATGCTATCCATAACTTCCTTAGGAGTATCACCTCATTCATGTTCATGGGCATAGCTGATACTGATTTGTTTCAGGTCACAAATTGGGCTTTCAGGAAAAAATGCTTTCAAAACAGACAGCATCCCTGGGGACAGGATGGGAATCAATGAATATACAACTGGATGGGACGGAGCCTCAGGTGGAAAGGGGAAGCCAGGAGGAAGGACCATGGAGAACAGCACCTGGACCAGGGCCACTGGAGCACCTCTGCTGTGGCCTTGAAGAGGAGCCACAGTCCCTTCAGAAGGGTGAGAACCAATAGAGTGTGCGGAAAGCAGAATACATAGAGTAGTCACCTTATTTCTGTTAAAAAAATAGAGTTAAAAATTCCCACATTGCCATGGACTCAACAGCATACCCAGTACCAGGACCAATCCAGTCATTCTTCCTGAACGGAGACACAGAATGAGTCCTGGATTCTCTGAGCCATCCAACTGTTCTTCTCTTGTTTTATGATCCCTCCCTCATAGTGCCAGTGCATCATTAAGTGGTTAGTGAATATGGGAGATGAGGTGGTAGTGACGCTGACTACTGCGGGAGAATATACCCAGTAAGGTGCATTTTACTAGTGAAAATTACATTCAAGTAATATAAATTCAAGCCACAGCTAGTGTAACTAAAACCTACTCAGTACTCTGACAGTACATTTGGAGTGAAGGACTCTTCACCTACATTTATGCATTTGAATTTTACCAGTGGGCATAGACATAAGCAAAGATGAGAGCCTTAAGCTCCTCTAGACGGGCCCACGTGCTTGCTGAAAAGGGTGGAATAGTCCATCGCTAATGGCTCCTCTCTCCCCTCACCAGCTCAGCCTGCTCCCTGGGTTCCTGCCATTCCCCAGGAGGGGAGCACCGGAGACTGGGAGATGGCAGCTGCACTTCTTGCAGCCGGATCACAGGTGGGCTGTGCTTCCCGTGGCCTCTCCCAGGGGCTCATCACAGTTGCCTTTTTGTAGCTTTGGCATCATCCCATTGATTCGTTAGTTCACGTGAACACTGATGGTAGACTCATCTTATAACTGAACAAATTCTCTCCTTTTCCAAGAGGTCGGTAAGACCCTTGGAAAATTCAATGGAGGCATCACCACAAAAGGGAATCCTTTGAGGTTAAGGTTTTTTAAAGGATGGCTGTGATATATGCAGGGGGATTTTAAGAACACTTCATTAGCTTCCTTTAAGAAATGTGGCTGGATTGGGGTTCCAGCTTGGTGGTAGAGCATTTCCCTAGCATGCACAAGGCCCTGGGTTCAGTCCCCAGTATGAGAGAGAGGATGGTGGGGAGAGGGACCGGAATCTTGGAAGACTATGAAATGAACATGATTGGGTAGATAATGGGGCATTTAGGGAAAGAAAGGTTTGTAAACAGGGTGGTAAACAGGGGCAGCGCCCATGAAGTAAAATAGGTCTAGACTTAGAAGGCATTGTAAAGGCCACTGAACGGTAACGCTAATAACGGCATTGGTAGCAGCTACCCCCTCACACCATGTGTGCTGTTTTTCAAGTGCCTTTTGTTTATTAACTAATTTAATTCTGGAAGCAATCAAACATCCTGTTTTACAAATAAGAAAAATTTAGAGACGAAGCCATTTGTAAAAGGCTGTATTGGTAGTAAGTGGCCAAACCTAGAGCTTGTTTGGCTCCAAGTTCCAACCTGCGCTACCTGAAATGATAAAGATACAGTATGACAGGTGGAGCAAGAAAGAATGCCTCATTTCTATCGTATTTTATTGAAAGAAAAGGAAAAGCCAAGTGGAGGTACAGAATTTCTGCAATAAAAAGAGGGAAGCAAGCAAGAAGAGACAGTCTGTGGCACCTCTGTCCTCATAATCTCATCAGGAGAACTATACTTCCATGACCCTCACTCATTCCTTGAGCATCTGCCTTTATTCCTCTTTACTCTTGCTTTATCCAAACCGTGTCACCAACACAGGATCTCGGGGCAATGCTTTTCCTAGATCCTCTCGCTCTCTCTGCTCTACTGCTACAGCCTTTTATCTTTTATGCCAAGATCACATTTTCCTTAAGGAGCAACTGCTGACAGATGATTCTGTATTTTGTTTCAGGGCCTGGTAACCATCAAGGATGTATCACTGTGCTTCTCTCAGGAAGAGTGGCGGAGCCTGGACCCCTCTCAGACGGACTTTTATGGAGAATATGTCATGCAGGAAAACTGTGGAATAGTGGTCTCTCTGAGTAAGTAGTGTTCGATCTTCCTAACTATTACAAGATTGTACCCTGGGAAGATGGAGTCCTCTGCTTCAGGGATGTTAAGTAGTGTCCATCTAGGGGTCTTTTCTTGTCAGGAATCTATCTAAGCGTTCACCAAAGGAAAACACTAGAACTAATCCCAGGAGAATGAATAATGAAGGAGCATTTTATGAAGATAATAGCAAATAATGGTGAATTCAGAAACAAAACCTGTCTTGGTCAGGAATTGGGAAGTTCTTAAAAGCCGGGGAGGGGGCATCTGGAACTGGGCCCTTGGAAATTTGGGAACTGCCTAGTGGAAAATGGAGAGTGTAGAGGACAGGATAGTTGTAGAAGACTGAAGTAAAGTTATAACCAGAAAGGAGAGTTGGGCTGGGAGGAGTTGATAGAGGACAGACTCACTGGGAAAGTGATTTTCCAAGCCAAAGAAACAAAGAAAAAGGACTTGGATGCAGCTAGAGACCATACTCATAAGTGAAATGAATTGGACCTACATGTGTAAACACTGTATTGTCTCCCTAGTGTGAGAACCTGAAAGGGTAAATGAAACCCGAAAGGTCAATAGATATTGTGAAAGGGAAAGACACTGCTCAAAGGAAAGAAACAGCCGGGATGAGAGAAAGGAGAAAAGAGAGAAGGAAGGAAGGGAAAAAAATATATATGGATATACAGTGATGGCTGGGATAATTGAACTGCTGGTGTTTATTGCTTTATTGAAAGGAACAGTTAATGCTTAAATCTTTTTTTTTGACCAATTTTGCATGCTTATATCTGGTAACCTAAACAACTAATTTGAAGAAAATATGCAATATAATAACCATTGTGAATTCCTACCATCTTAATTAGTGAAGCTCTGTATCATTTCTAATGGGTTTTTTTTTTTTATTCTCTTTAATGGTTTGATCAATCTTGCATTCTTATACCTGGTAATCTGAGCAACTTCACTGAAGATAACAATATGTAATATAACAACCACTGTTAATGCCTGTCATCTTGTTTTGAAATTTTGTATCATTTTTATTGTTTTAATGTTGTTTTGTTTTTATCTTTGTTGTTGTTCTTTTCTTTTCTCTTTAAAATTAAAAAAAAAGAAAAAAGAGAAAGGGCTCCACCTAAATGGCAGAGTGCGCGAGAACAGGCGTGAGTACAGCGTCTTACCTAGTGCCAATGAGTCATCTGGGAGATGGCTTGTTCAATAAAATGGACTTACTGCTGAGCTAGCTGATACCTCTGTTTTCCTTTCCCGTGACAGGGTTTCCGATTCCCAAACTGGACATGCTTTCTCAAGTGGAAGGAGGAGAAGAACAATGGGTCCCTGATCCCCAGGATTTAGAGGAGAGAGACATCCTGAGGGTCACATATACAGGTGAAAACTAGGCTGGAATTTTAGCCACTGCTGTTTCCATTCATGGGATGTTGTCCTTACATGTCCCTTTAACTGAAAGGTTTAAAGATTTTTTTTTCAAAAGCAAGACAGGTCACAGAAGGATTATTTAGAGGGCAGGCTGTGGAAACAAGTTTTGTGACTTTGAATTCAAGAGTCACATCTGTGAGACCCCAGAAGCACTGTTAACTTCTTTTGGGTTTCCTCATCTATAAGTTATGATGAGAATGAAATGTGTTAACATCTTGGGAGGTGGAGCAGTGCTAAGCACACAGCATTCAATAAATACTGTTATAATTCAACTTCTGCCTCACTTTTTGAATGCTTTTCAAAATGCCTGTACTGGTGCTGACAGATGGTCCAGCCAGTGATAATTAAAGCCTACTCTCTTCCTGCACCTGGTGGGAAGGTAGTGATTAGCAATAATAAACAGTAGTAAATAGCACACTCCATTTATTAAGTAAATATGGGATGATACAGAGAGATACTGTGGTAATACAAAGAGAGACAGAGGTATTATTACTGTTTGGAAAGAAATGGAGGCATAGAGAAGTAACTTTTCTTTGGGGTTCTCCCTGCTCCACAGGAGATGGAAGTGAACAAGAAGGGGACACCCCTGACCTAGAAGCAGAACCTCCCAGAATGTTGTCCAGTGTGTCTGAAGATACTGTTCTCTGGAACCCAGAGCAGGATGAAAGCTGGGACTCCACCCCCAGGAGCTCCAGCGGACTGCTCCTGGGCCCACCTTTTCTTCAGGAAGATAGTTTCTCAAACCTTCTGTGTAATACAGAGATGGACTCCTTGTTAAGACCCCATACATGCCCCCAGTGTGGGAAACAGTTTGTGTGGGGCTCCCACCTTGCCAGGCATCAGCAAACACACACTGGAGAGAGGCCCTACAGCTGCCTCAAATGTGAGAAGAGTTTTGGGAGAAGACATCACCTCATCAGGCACCAGAAAACCCACCTGCATGACAAACCCAGCAGGTGCTCTGAGTGTGGCAAGAATTTCCGGTGCAACTCCCATTTGGCCAGCCACCAGCGAGTGCACGCGGAAGGCAAGTCCTGCAAGGGCCAAGGGGTGGGAGAGAGTACCGGGGCTGGGAAACGGCAGCATGCAGCACCAGCACCAAAGTGCCACGTGTGCACTGAGTGTGGAAAGAGCTTTGGTCGAAGGCACCACTTAGTGAGGCACTGGCTGACCCACACAGGGGAGAAGCCCTTCCAGTGCCCTCGGTGTGAGAAGAGCTTCGGCCGTAAGCATCACCTGGACAGGCATCTGTTGACCCACCAGGGACAAAGTCCCCGAAGCAGCTGGGACAGAGGGACATCTGTCTTTTGAAATATGTTTCTCCTACAGCTATGATTAAGTTTACCAGCTGGTGCTACCAGTAGTCACTGCCAGAGCTGCACCTCTCCTTGCCCCCCAGTGGCCAGAATAGTGAACCTGGTCAAGTGCCTGGAGAGATGATGTTCCAGCATTGGCAGGGGCATTACTCAGCAGTTCTGTGAGACAACACATACCAACAATGCTCTTTGGGCACAGATTTGATACACTGTGTGTTACATGGGCTGATAGTGCAGGGGCATGGTGTTATTAGTAGTCACAGCTGAGGTCAATCCAATCGGTTGGAGTCTATGCCGTACCTATTGTTAAATATTTTAGTACCAACCTTGCAAACTAATTATATTCTCTCTAAATAGGTGTATGGAGAGAAAGACAGTTTTAGAATATTAAAGGCTCTGAAAACTTTGGCAGTAAGTTATTTAGCTTCTCTTAATGCAATGTTTCCTAAATTTATTTGACCTCAGCGTTCTATTTTACATCCCACAGAACTGGTGACTCCTTGAAACACACTCTGGTGAACAGTGAGTTACAGAGTAATGAGAAAACAGTAAAGAGACGGTGATCAGGCCCTGGGGTCCCGCTTGGTATTCCTGTGAAAGCCAAGGGGTCAGATGTCATCATTAGTGTGTGGGTCCATCACCCACCTTATCGTCCATATATACATCTACCCTCTCACCCCTACCTGCTGACAAAGATAAAGGATGACCTTCCCATCCCCCATTCCCACCCTATCATTCTGCACATACTTATATCCAGCTGAGAGATTAAGCTACAGTGCTGAAAGATGGACCTATACCCCCGAGTAATGCAGCCCTACACAGGAGAAAAGACTGTCTCTGTGGACAGAGCTGTCCTCTTGTCTGTGTTATGTGTCTGTGTCTATGTGCATATGTGTGCAGAAGGACCCTTGGAGAAAGCATGCTAAGTGCAGATCGTATGTGCTAGGTTTTCTGGGTGCTGCATTCTGGGGATGAGGGTAGTGGGGCTGTATGAAGTTTTTTTGTTTTGTTTCATGATGGGAAGAAATTGAAGTGGTGAAGGGAGCCTGAGTGGAAGGTTCAGCAACAGGTTAAGTTGTATATAAAGCTTTTCCCAGTGCCAGTAGGGTCAGGATATTGTAGATTTATACTTCTGCATCTGAATCTCTGGCTGCAGATTGTTTTTACCTGGGAAGAGAGAGAAAGAGAAGTCATTTCTTCTACAGCTATGATTCTAGAGTGCGGTACACTATTTCCTGGTGATCTCAGGCAGGTGCACGTGTGTATAACGCTTGTTCCGAGTGGGGTGTCATCTCGTCTTAAGTGCTGGAAAGTTAGCGAGGGAATTATAGTGTTTGCCAGTTGCCGTCATCACTCCTGTTTGACTTTGATCACCGCATCAAGAGAGAAGTTATTCTCAAAGATCTCATTCTCCCAGAAACAGAACTTTAGGGGGAACCTTGCTTAGATTTTCAGCAGATGAGCTTTCCACTTGGTTTTCCTCTGAATCCTGGAAAAGCGTCCACACTAAAAAAACACTTAACTCTTAGGTCTCCACACTAAGACTCATGTACGAATGCTAGCGTGTGTTCAGGAGTCGGTCATCGTTTCTGTGTTGATGACGGTGTTAGTGCCAGTCGTTCACTTCAAAGTTACCTTGTTTGTGTACACAGTTTGGGGTTGGAGCAGGAAAGCAGGAGGAGAAGGGCGGGATGTTTTCGCTTTAATGCTGAGGTCCTGTTTTTTCTGAGATACTTGTTCCTCACATGTCCTTGGTAGAACTGGCCAGAGCAGCAAGAGGTGGGCAGCAGTGACCTAGCTTGGCACCTATTACCTGTGCTTAGGAGAAGCTGGGTGGATCATAGATCCTCAGCGTCCTGGGCTTAAATGAAATTGAAAATAGGATCATTTTACAGACAGAGCTTCTTAAGACTGTGACTTCAGCGGGCCTAGCTCCCTTCCGTCACTGAGAGCAGCTTCCTTCTTTGCCTGGAATGTAATTCTGTTTGTGTTTCTCCCAACAAAGCAAAATGGCCAGCCATTGGGAGACAGGCCCTGCTGGGTCCTGAAAGATGTGGGCATTTCAAGATCAGTATGAGAAAATGCCCAAGGAAAATAGGAAAATACGGGGCTCTGGTGTTAAAGCTGGACTATGCCATCTCTTTTACCCTCCTGCTTTAATACAGATCTTTAATACAAATCAGCTCGATATAAAGCTTTCTGTAGTGGAACCTGTTTTGGATTATGTACCTGTTTGAGAACCTGATGGGAACCAGAAACCCATGGTTGAGTAAAGTAGACATTTTCAATTCAGTCAGTAAACTGGGGTCAATGTGATTGTGTGTTTGTATCAGGAATTACAAAGCAAGGGTCACTAAATATTTTAAGGACTAATATCCGAGAGGCATCAGGGTATGAAGATACATTCTGGTCCTTAATGACTAGAAGGATGGTGCTTACATTTTATGTTTTTAAGAAAGAGCTGACGTGCTGGCAAACCCATTTAACATACTTCGTTGTGAGAATATGCGGGGAGTGATATCCCTCATTATCAGGTACTCTTAATGACTATATGTTGACCTCCAAATTTTTCCCTGTTTTAGTAATTGTGGAGATGGAAGGTGACCCTCCCAAGTATAAGTGCAGTTCTAGTGCCCAGCAGTGAGGCCTCATGTGTCTGAGGGCCTTCTGCGGGAGGGGCAGTCCTGTGGGTCATTTCTGGTGTACCATTGTCTTCTCTACCTCGGTCCAACACCACATCCTTTGGACAAGAAAATAAAATAAAGTAAAACAAGCAACAGCTGTCAGATGAGTGAATACATTTGAATCGGCCTCAAACTTTTATCTTCCACTAAACTCTGTATGCCACATGGCCACTTACTCCCTTTAAGTAGAAAATGCCTGTGTTCTCTCTGGTCAAAGCTTAAAACAAAGAACTCCATCTTCAAGAACCTACTGCAGTTTTCCTTCCATCTGTGGTTCTGCTACTCAATTCTAGCTCATTATAAAAAGAATCCCTTGCTTTTCCCAAAGATGTTTACATTGAAAAGCTTAGCTTCGACTTTGGAAAGAACTACTTTGATTCTGTTAAAGAAATTTTGTGCCATCAGGCGAGCTAAAGAGGTGGTAATTCAGGACGTAATGCAGCCCTTTGCAACACTCTTGTGATCAAGCTACTGTTTCCTGTTTTCATCAAGCACAAGGTAAGACTGGATTCAGACACAGAGGCTAGAGACAGGTTCCTTCCATTGCTATGTAGATGGGTTCACTGAATGGGGGTGAGCAGAGCTGAGCAATGACAGAAAGTAGAATCTGTTCCTTTAGAGCCCTTAGCCTGAGCGGGCAAAATTCCCCTGTATTCGGTCCTTGTGTAATGCCAGACTATGGTTCTCAAAATGTAATTTTGGACCAGCAGCAAATTCTCAGGTCCCCCTGCAGACCTACCGAATCAAACTCTGGAAGCAGAGCCCGACAGTCTTTTAATGTGCCGTCCAGTGTATGATGCAAGAACAACTGGCCAGAGAAATCAAACTCCATCTCAAGCAGTGGTACCTCACCCTCTTCAAAAGGATCTTTGCAGACCTTTGGTGCAGTAGGCTTCTGTGTGTTCCCCTTAGTTCCAAAATCTTCCCTCATCCTTGACTCGGTGAAAGAACTGCAGTCACTCACGATGTCAGAGGCTGTGCTGGGCCACCACCAAGCTCCAGTGATTGACTGAAGCAAGGACTTGGGACATGAACACTGGGCATACTTGGATTCAGAACTCTGAAACAACAGTAGGGAGAGGCCAGCTCAAAGGATAGTCCACCTTAAACTAAAAAACTGGACCCCAAGAAAATGGTCTGCCTTTGCTAGCTCTCTAGTCCTTTCCCCCACTCCCTTCTCTCAGGCTGTGGCACTCTGCTGCCACTTCATTGCACTCTCTCTCTCTCTTTCTTACACTCTCCCATCCCAGCAACACACCCCCAGTACAACCCACCTTCCGCCTAGTTCTGCCAGATCTAGGCCCCTTTCCTAGGGGCTCTTCTTCCCTGATGTTACTTCCAAAGTCACTTTCCACACTTAATCGCTTTAATGTACTCCCTATCTTCTGTAGGTCCCAAGAAACAGAGTTTCTCTATTCTGCAGTGTCCTTGTGTGCTTACTATGTGACAGACAGGCACTGATAGTTCTGTTGCTAGATGGCATAGTGTTGGGCGATTTCAGGATTTTAGTCCATCCCAAAGAATTGGCCAGGACAACTAGTAAATAGGTAAACTCAACATTTATTTAAAGGATAAAAAGGAAAGCGTGAAGAGAAGAGCAAGAAGAGATATATGAAGGACAGGCCACTTAGCAACAGGAAGATCACAGCGGCGACTTTTACACCCTCTCCTCCATTGACGGGAAGTTGTTCTGCCCATATATTCTAGCCCTGATTGGTCTGTCGTATTCTGACATTTAGCCTCTGTTCTGGATCTTTGTAATTAACAGATTAGATCCTGTTTTTTTAGCCAGCCTGCCATGCCCTAATCTGCTTCTCATTTGCAGGCCTGGGAGGTGAAATGTGACCACTGTCCTTGTCCTTAGCACGTTCTTCATGGAGGCCTCCTCCTCCTCTGCTTTCCTGCCAGGGCTCAGGCCTCTATGGCTGTTTGCTCTCTTCTGGGACTTGGGCTAGGCTCACCTGCCATGCAACCCACTGCTCCAGGTGGGTGGACTTCTGGCTGTCTCATTTGGCCCCTTCTGATAGGCTGAATATTTTAGGGCTATCCAATGGTGGTATTAGTCTATAGCCACAGGGATCTACAACATGTTATGTATGTCCCTATCCCTTCAACAGGGAAGTGATGGCGGTTTTCACCCTTGGTTCTCTCTAATTTTATTTCCACTCCCATTCTCCTTTCCTGATAAAAGACTAGAATAGTGGTAGGTGGTGGGGAGGTGAGTCCAAATGTCTCATGTGAGCTCCCCTATCTCAGTACATGGCTCTGGAGACTCAGGTGTGGCTGTGCTACTTACTCCTGGCTCCTCGGTTTGCTGCAGAAGCAAACTAAACTGAGACACCACTATTTGGGGCCCATGTTCCCCTCTGTTCAGTGCTGCAGTGCTAGGCAGGGCATGCCAGGAGGAGGGCCGGGCAAGCCAGGGCCCACCATCTTTTCAAGGTGTCCCAGCTCTTGGGAAACCTGAAACCCTCAGGGCACAGCTGAATCTGGAACCCACCATGGTTGTGATGATAACTATGAATTGAATCCCTCAAGCAAATTCACGATAATTGGTGTTATTTCCAGGGAGCCAAATGAGGCAGGCACAGATGGGATAAGGGCAGGAACCAGGCTGGTCGGAGGCCCTTTGAGGCCCTTGGAGGGTATATCCAGGAGGTAGGGAATAGGTGTGAGAGAAAACAGGAGAAGGCGGGCAGAGCAATGGGCTCTGTCCACAGACCCACCAACCAAGCCTCTGAGGGGGAAGAGTGCATTGCCTGGCCAGCAATGACAGGAGCCCAGAGGCCTCGCTCTTCCTCCCTGGGAGTTCCTGGAAAGAACCTGGATGCCTTGGCAGCTTTTCTGACCCCAGCCAGGCTGGTCTGTCTCCTCCAGGTCTTCAAATTTCCTTATTTTCTTTTGTTCACTGACTTCACCCCAGGCACTCTGACAAACACTTCAGTGAGCTTGGTCTCTTCCATCACCAAAAAGAGGAGGAAGCCAGGGAACTGAGAAGAGGGTAAGAAGAAACAAGCCTCCAAGATGGGTCCTTCAACTGAAATTGTGATATCCTACTTATCCTCCTATTCCTCTCCCACCCTCACTCAAGCCCTGGTGTTACCACCCCTCAGTCTCTAGTTCCTGTTTCCCAAATTCTTCGGCTTGTTTGTGTGTAAGTCCTTTCAACATGACGCACTTCACGCTTCTTTCAATTTCCGAAACAACCTGTATTCCTGTCCTTCCTAGGTGCTCAGGTTTTAGCTGTAGTGATTTTTAGCCCAGCCAGACACCAATGTCATGTCAGAGATTCCCAAGAGAAGAACAGGAGAGATGTGTTGCTTTAAAACCACTGACAAATGGAGATGTTTGCATGTTCTGAAAAACAGGTTAAACCACTAAGACTATTACTTCCTTCTCTCCGTGAAATCTCTGAAACAATAAAATATTCAGAGCAGAAATGGAATCTTAATTTCTGACCTTTACCTATTGTCTTAGTTACTTTTCTCATCGCTGTACAAAATACCCAACACCCAAAATTAAAGGAGGAAAGGTTTATTCGGGATTATGATTTATAGAGGTTTCATTCCATAAATGGCTGTCTCTGTGGCAGGGTGGATGGCAGAGGGGCATCACAGAGGGGAAAGAGTTCATGGCAGGTGGAAGACAGCAAAAGCAAGCAAGAGCATGATCTGAGACAAGCCTGTTTCCATCCTTTATGTCGTATCCGGATCACTGACCCTCACAGCAGGTAGCATTCACACATTTATCCTAGCAACCTTAATCTCAGCAATGCACTATGGCTCGATTCCAGAGTTACACACATTAGATCCATCTATCTCTGAAAAGCCCCACCTATGACTTCATGAGGGCTTGGGGGACCTCTAAGCACAAGCCATAATATCTGCATAAACAAAGATGGCTTGTGGAGTTAATGAGCAAATGATTAAGCCCCATTGAAAATCCAGGGTTAGAGAGTAATGAATTTGTGAATAAAAGTCAATGTCCAAGTTGTACACTTCTTTTTCTTTTCTTTCTGAGACAGGGTCTCACTGTGCAGTTCAGGATAGCCTTGAGCTCACTTTGCAGCCCAGGCTGGTCTCGAATTTGCAACAATCCTCCTGCCTCAGCCTCCTGAGTGCTGGGATTATAGGCATGCGCCACTATGCCTGAGCCAAGTTGTACACTTTTTAGACATTCAGTTTTTAGAGATTGGGCTGTTGGGATGAATTGATGCTTGTGTCAAGTCCTGCAAACCACCTTATAAATGAGAGACCACAGTTGGCAATTATGTGGAAATTTCTACTTTAATTTTCAACAAGTTATAACTTAAATCATTCTAAAAACAAATATAAGGATGTGGTAAAAATCTCATTTTAACCTACCCCTTACAATTCCCATCACTTTCCTTTCAAAATAGTGAACACTTAGATGATTTTGAAGCTTCTCACTAAATATATCGTGGGGAGATTTTTGTAACAATAAAGGACTTGAAAAGAAAATCAAGCTTGCTGCCTGCTGCTTTATGCTGCTGCTTCCTGTCTGCTTCGGCATGGGCTGTTTTTCGTCTGTGAGGCCCCGCTGACACACTGCCCTCCCTGGGAACGCAGCAATTACGAACTGAAACTTCTGCAAACTGTGAGCTGAGATAAACCTTTCCTCCTTGAACTTGTGACTTGTCAGAATTTCTCTAATTGAAAGTGTAGCTGATGAAACTGGGATCGTACATCCACACTGCTGTAGGACGACCGGCATCATTACAGACTCCCGACAGAGATCGGCTTGTTAGCGGCGGAGACGCCCGGCAATCCCACGTTTCGCGCGTGTCGGGCAAGCCGCGCGGAGGGCCCCAAACGCCGCCGGAAGCGGAGAGAAAGATTTGCTGGGTCCTAGCGCCCCGAGAATATAGACAGCTCGATCCCTCCTGCCCCCCGACCCGGCGCAGCTCTCCGGCGACTCCCGACAGAGATCGGCTCTCTGGCGGCGGCAACGCCCAGCGGTCTCACGTTTTGTGCGCATCAGGCGGGCCGCGCAGAAAGCCCCAAAGGATAGACTGGCACCTTGGAACCTTCATGCCTGCAGGGACTCCAATAACTGGTGAGATATCGGCGCTCGCGACCAGATCACCGAGTGGGGGAGGAGATCCATCGCTATACCTGCAGGGAACCCTGGGAGGGTGGGGGAGCAGTCTTACACACCTCACCCAGGTCACTAGGTAGG
>PVLD010010004.1:0-73266 GCA_004027595.1 Dinomys branickii | reverse complement strand
TCTCTCTCTCTCTCTCTCTCTCTCTCTCTCTCTCTCTTTCTTTCATTGTCTTTTTGAGATAGGGTCTTATTATGCAGTTCAGAGTGGCCTTGAACTCACTTTGTAGCCCAGGCTGGTCTCAAACCTGCAATGATCCTCCTGCCTCAGCTTCCCAAGTGCTGGGATTACAGGCACGTGCCACCATGCCCAGCCAAGACGTTTTCTACCTTTGGGGTCTGTCCTTTGGGGTCTGAAAGCACTCAGTTATTCTGATCTTGGAAGATCTCATACTTTGGACTCTTGAGTCATTTCATTTCTATTAGCAATTGCCTGTTTCTTTCCTAAGGTAATATTGCCAAACCACTAATAAACATAGACTCTTGAATTTCTGTTTTTCAACTCCTTCTCTTAAGATGCCTTTCCAGAAGACACATATAGTATCTCAGGAGATGAGTTCCCTAAATACATTACATAGCTCTGTCTCACCAACTTCATTTTGCATATTCTCAGCATTTTACCACAAGCCCGATGCCACATAGTGCTTTTGTTTCCGGTCATTTGCACCCTTGCCTGTGAGAGGATTACAGGTCTTTGCTACACTGTGCTAAGACTAAGGCATGTAACTTACTTTGAGCAGTGAAATGAGAATGTAGGTGTTGTGTGGCCCTTCCGAAGAGAAGGTTTAAAGGCTGGTTCTACCAGCGGTCCTGCCTCTCCCATAGGAACAGAATTCCAGCTGCTTCTTCACCCTGAATGCTGGGGTAAGACAGCCAGTTCATGTCCGATGTGGTGAGAACATCTAATCATGTTATAAGCCATATATTTTGTAGCATTTATTTTTGATGGAAAAAATTTACTGAAAAAGGGCTAAGGATATAGCTCGGTGGTATAAGTGCCTGCCTAGCAAGCACAAGGTCCTGAGTTGGATCCCTGGTACCGCAAAAAAAAAAAAAAAAAAAAAAAAAAATTATGGAAAACTAACTAACTGGTATAGCTAAAATACCCGGAAGCAATAAGCAAATCTCCAAATCTCAGTAGTTTAGTGTGAAGAGTTTACTAGTCTGCATTACAGTAGGGTAGGTGGAGCTTTACTTTCTCAAGGGTATAAGCTTCTCCCAGGCTTTGCTAAATCAACTGTCAAGCACAGCTATGACTTTGAACTTACCTGATCAATTGCTGTTTGTACTACATTTAACCAAGTCACTGGGATGGGACCTCATGAAGGTCTAAACTGTTATTTTTATTTTCTTGTACTTCAAATCCTCTTTCCCTTGTCCACCAAATCTCAGAGAAAATTTGTTTATAGAGTTTGACTCTTGCCATTTTGAAATTTGTTCTGATTTTGGAGGCACCACGTCTTTAATTCATTAAAAGAGGATTACTTTGGTTGCTCCAAAATGAATTCCCATTCTGTTTTCCAAATTCAATATTATTTTGAAATTATTCCAGAAGCTGTGCCAGACTATGATATAGAGAGCTGTTTGGACCTCTGCAATCTTGGAGGAAGGAGGAATGCTTAGATCAAGTGTTCCATCTCTTTGCTTTTGGTTTAAAAACTCACATAGCATTTATAAATGGTCCAAAGTGACCTGCTTATCTCTCTCTTATCTAAAGATGTTGATTGAAATTAGCTTGGTGTTAAAGCTTTAAAAGGCTTTGAACAGATTTTAGCACCTCAGCCTATCTTTGATTAAGATATGTTCATTTAGGTGTTCCAACTCTTTTAAAAAATCTTCCGCACGTTTCCAAGCCTTTTGTCTAACACAAGTGACCGACTGCCTTTCCAGCTCCCAGACTAAAGAACTCTAAAATCATTTCTCTGACATTCTCATTGACTAATTGGACTTTGATTGGTGTCAGCTGCTGCCAACTGTGATAAAACTGTTTTCAGTAAGCCTTGACATTCTAGAGGTGACATTAGGTCACCTCCTCACACTATAAAGATGAAAATTTTAGAATTAAGAGGAACATTGATGCTATGGATAATCACTCATTCAACAGACCTAAGTTAAGAATGGATTCAGTGCCAGGTACTGTCAGAGTGGGGTAAAAACTTACTGTCTCAAATTTTCAATAGACAGAGTAGATTAATGTAACTGGAAAAGATGGTAAGTGCAGACAGGTAAATGCTGCCTGGCTTTGAAATTGCTGTGTGTGGAGGAAAAGCCCATGTGTGGGTGAAGAAGAGACACTGTGGAAGTCCACCACATTATTTACATATACAGGGAGGACTCCACGTGATGCATGTGTGTGTGTCTGTGTCTGTGTGTGTGTGTGTGTGTGAGAGAGAGAGAGAGAGAGAGAGAGAGAAATCTTCATTCATTTATACTTCCTTATTAGTCAGATTTCTGCTGCTGTGACAAAATATTGAGATACCCAGTTTATTTTTTATTTTTTTGGTACTGAGAATCGAACTCAGGACCTTGCGCTTGCCAGGCAGGTGGCTGCGCTGCTGAGCTACATCCTCGGCCCAAGATATGCAGTTTCAAGAAAGAAAGATTTACTTTGGCTCACAGTTTCAGAAGTTTCAGTCCAGGGTATCTTAGCCATGTTTTGTGTCTCTGGCAAAATAGAACATTACAGTTGGAAGGGCATGGTGAAGAAATTGATGACAAGGAGCCAAGAAAGAAAGGGAGAGAAAGAGCTGAGGATCCCAGTATGTCCTGTAAGGTACCCATGACCAATGAATGACCTGCTTCTTCTAACTTGGCACCAATTGCTAAAGTTTCTACCATCTCCCAATGGTTCTGCAGCTGGGTAGCAAGTCTTTAACACAAGAGCCTTTGTGGCCAATCTAGACTCAAACTATAACAACTTATTTTTTTATTTTTAAAAGTATAAAAGAAAAGAAAACAAAACAAAAACAAAAAAAGGAAAACATTAACAAAAACACACAAAGTAGCACAAGAACAGTACAATCAAAATTGAATTATAGACAAAGTGACAGGGAATTAACAATGGTTGCTGTATTACATGTTGATAAATTCAAAGTGTATGCTCAGGAAAACACATATAGACATACAATCTTGATCAAACAATCAATCATTAACTGTTCTTTACCATAAAGCAACATAAGTCAACAATGGCAGCATGTTAGCCATCCTGCATGTACATACATACACACATATTTGTCCCTTTCTTCCTTTTCTCCTTCCCCTCATCCCATTTGCTCTTTACTTTTGAGCAGATTCCCTTCATACCTCCTAATTTATATTCCCTCTTTTAGGTTTTTACACTAGTGATACAATATGTTGCTTGCATATGTACCTCTGATATATTTCACTTATGAGTATGGTGTCTAATTGTGACCATTTGCCTATAAAAGTCTCAAATTTGTCTTTGTTTATAGCTGAGTAATATTCCATTACATAAAAATGCCAGTTTTTTTTATCCAGTCCTCTGTGGGTGGATGTTTGAGTTGCTTCCACAATTTAGCTACCACAAATTGCACTGCTATAAACATGGGTGCACATATATCATGGTGATATGATGCTTTTAGATCTTCTGGGAAAATACCCAGAAGAGGAATAGCCGGGTTGAATGGGACCTCTAGACCTAGTTTGCTGAGGAATCTCCAAACCAATCTCCTCAGTAGTTTCACCAGTCTGTCTTCCCACCAACAGTGCAGAAGAGTTCCCATTTCTCCACAGCCTCGCCAGCATTTCAAACTATAACACCTTCTGAGGAAGGCAACTGGAACTGGAGCTGCCCGAGTGTGACCCACATAGAAACAGCAGACTGTGCCACACACTGACCACATAGGAGGTGGTTTCCTGCAGCTTTATACACTTTCACTCATTCCCCCATCATACTACGACCAGGCAGTAAGTACCATCATCCCTGTGTACTGATGAGGAAAGTGACGTCCCCTCTACCCACTCAGGATTCGTAGCTGGCTCAGCTGTTTAAGTTGTGCAGCCTCCTGATGCAGGTAGTCGGGCCAGTCACAGATTGGAAGCAGGAGCTCCCGCTTGCTTTTTGGCTGCCCATTCATAAGGAAAAGAACCAGAGTCATTGGAAGAGAGAAAAGGCTCCTTGGGGTGACTATCCTGGGGTTACAGCTTTCTCCTGATTTCTGAGGTCAGGAGAAACTATCCTCAGTTTATAGTTTCTCCTTTTCTACTTGTCTTGAAGCTGAAATATTTTATCAGGGACCAATATGGCTGAACTCTTCATGTTGGGCAAACATATCTGTCCCTCTGCAGAATGACAAAGACTTCAGAAGAAATAGCAGCTCAGAAGACAAGGGCAAGTTTATCCTGCAAGTGATGAGAAGCAGGAAAACTCAGATAATCTCTCATTTGTAGTTTCAATAATGTTGCCATTATGATGCATGCACAGGCAATTTTAAAAGAGAATCTGAGAGTCAGAAATATTTCTTGCATGTTAAATACATAAAATTTGAATTTATGCAATAGAGGAAGTAAGGGTAGCACAGTAGAAAACTGAATTAATGAATGAGAAATGCACTTGATAACTTGTCTCAAGATACTAAGGAAAGGATAGAAGAGTGGAAACAATAAGAGAAGGGAGATGTGGGGTATGATCTTTGTGGTCTGATGAAACATAATTGAAAGACCTTTAGGAGAGGACATAATTAGTGTAGGGAAGAAATAATCAGAGAAATAGTAAAAGAAAAATATTTCAAGTAGATGAAAACTAGAATCTGAGAGAGAAATAGTTAAAAAGCATACCTTAAGGCACAGTTTTAAAATTTCAATGATTTCAAACCCTTTAAAGCCTATAGATTGAAGAGATATAAATGGATTTAGTATAAAGGAAGACAGTCTAGTTGACATCAGAATTCTTCAAAAAGCATACTGATGGGAAATAATAGGATAAATCCATATAATTTCAAGGGGCACAATATTATGTTTTCAGAATTCGGGTTCTGTCCACACTTACCTTCACGTAGGAAGGTGAAAGAAAAACAATCTCCATTGTGCCAAGTTTAAGAAAGCATAAAATTGGTGTACCCTTCCTGAAAAAATTACTTGACTAAGTGCTCCAATGAGCCAAGAAATTAATCATAATAAAGAATTTAAAAATCAGGAAGATTTATCAAAGAAAATGTGGTAAAAGATGGAACCAGTGAAATAGCATTAAATTTGGATTACTGTTGCTGATGTAGTTATGAAACTTACTGCAAATGTCAGAAATACAGAGAAAGAGAAGATACATAATGTAATAAAAAAGAATAGTGATCTAAATTTTTAGATGAGTTAAACAAAAACTGAGAGCTGGGGGGGGTGTATGTGTGTGATACCTGATAGAAATGTATGCATCTTCTTTTGTGAAAAGCTTTTTTTTTTAAATTTAAAAATAAAGGGAGAAAACATGTTAACAAATAGACATCCATTTACAAAATAGCTTCAGAACAATAAAAACAATACAGAGTTATGGACAAAGTGGTAGGAAATTAACAATGGTTGTTGTATTATGTATTGATATCTTCAAAGTGGTTTCTCAGGAAAACAAACAGAGACATGCAACAATGATCAAACAAGTAATCATTAACTGTTCCTTTCAGTAAAGCAATAGAAGACAGTAGTATGACTGTTAGTTATCCTGTATATACATACATACATAATTTCCCCTTTTTTCCTTTCTCCTTTCCCATGCCCCAGTTACCCATTACTATTTTGTGAAAAGCTTTGAAGATGAGGAACAACACTGCAATCATTTTGTTTTGGGCAACGGAAACTCTCCTCTCACCTCATTCACACACCCACACTCCTGAATATAAAAGAGATGATAGTGAAGATTTCTCTGGCTGAGATAGAGAAAGCAAATCCAAGGCTATTGAAAACTGGGTTAAATCACCCTACGTTATTGCAGGCTGATCATGTCCACAATCTCCCAAGCGAGTGGATGGTGAAGGCTTGAGTAAATGAGACAATGGAAATGATTTCAGGGCTCCAGGAGGGACTAACTCTCTGACAGCTTCAATATTCTCTGAGTTAGTCAGAGACTTCTCTGGATGGCCCATATTTATTTGGTTTTCAAACAAAGGAGGAGGATACTCAAGAAAATGAAGAAATCTTGCAAGACCTTGGGAGAATTTTCCCAAGCAGTAAATTATATCAATCAGGAGAACTACCTTATCTTTAGGTTGGTATTCACTGTAGGAGTGTGGAACCTGTGGCCTTAGTCTCCTTGTAGTTAATTGGGGTTGGAGCCAAACATCCTCAGCTGTAGTCTTGTCTTGTCAGAAAGGTGCCTGAGCTTCAGACAACTCACAAGTAAATGCAGAAAGACAATTGGTTATATTAAATCCTGCTCAGAGTCACTTTGTAGTGGTCCCCAACACTTCAACCGCTGGCCTTCCTCAACCCACGTGACTGCTCTGTGTGACTAGATTACAGGCATCACGGGAGATCCTGATCTCTGGCACTGGGGTGCTGGGACAGGTCTAGGGCTGCTGCCTCATCTGGGGCCCCGAGAAAGGCAGAGCAGTCTGAGAGTGTGCCCTTTGGTCCCCACAGACTGGTAGTGTCTCTTCCCCCATTTTTACTCCCCTACATAGTGTTGTGCAGCGCACAGGCCAGGAGGTCCACCCACTGCCTGGGCAAGAGGTCCACAGCCCTCCTTTCCAGGTGCTGTGTGGAGAACAAACTGGCGCTAGCTTAGGGGACACGGGTCCTGTGTGTGGGCTTCTGGGTGTGCAGCTCCATGTGGTAACCTCCATGTCTGTATCTGTATAGACCTAAAAGACACTTCTGCCTGATGCCTTTGTGGTGACAATTTAGCTAGCTTCAGGATGGCCTAAAAATCTGTACTCATTCTGCAAATAAGAGCATTACCATTAGTTTAGAAAGACAAACTATGAGAAAATTTGAATGGAGTAAAAATCCATTTACGCTGTCACAAGAAATTTCAATATAGCATTAATAGGTTAAAAAAGGAAGAACTATTCTTTTCTTTAGATATAATTTTAACATGTACATTTTTGAATTATTGTGTTCTATTGAATTATTGTAGTTCTATTTTTTATTGCCTACATGTCCAAAGTTTCTCATGGTGGAGACTACGAATGATGTAAGAGTCATCATGAAAAAATCATCAGGAATTTTGGATCATTATTTAAGATATAAAACCCAATGTAAATAAAAGTTGGAGATGTGGAAGAAAGTTAACCTTTTCCTTAAACATCCTGAGAGTATTTTAGCTGGAAACTTTACATAAACTCAATGTTTAATATGTTTCCTCAATTTTACTTTCTATAATTTTATATTTTAGTAATAATTTATAATATTAAGAAAATATATTTTACACTAAGCCTTATATATTTCCTCCAGTTTAATTTTGAGGGGTGTTAACCCAAGTATTATTTTCTATGTACTTTTACTTAAAGGTAATTAAGAGGTTAGGAACACTATATTAGGAAATAAATGTGCTGAGAAAATTTCATCTCTACGAAAAATAAAGAGGGAAAAAAGGAAACCTATCTAAACACTAGCCATTATGTTTTAGGGAAAGCTGTATGTATGGTTGATTTCATTTTTGCAAGATAAAAATAGAAAATTATCACAAGTGCATGTGCATAGCTGTCTCCCCAGCCCACAGCATCTCATGTCTCTGCGTTGATGCTCTGCACAGCTAACAACACAGTTAGCAACAGAAGAAGCTATATATGTGTAGAACACACACGTGCGTGCTCCTACATACATGCCCTTGGGCTTTCAGATTGTGACCAAGAAGCCATAAACGATGGCAGAGCACTAAGGTGAATGTTGAAATTTTAAAATTTTATTGAAATAAAAGACACAGTGTTGTTAACCCTGGTCACAATACTCCCCTACTCTTCAAACACAATTATCCCGTCATTCTTGTCACTTTCTGAAGCAGCTCTAGAAGTCCCTTTTCATGAGTGTCTTCATGAGATGTGCTCAACAGTACAGTGACTGCTGCTACCAAGTGCCATCCCATGGGAAAGCAGGCTTGTGAAAACATTACCTTGTCTCCTGCTCCACCTTCTGCCACGACATGGCTTTTGGCTCATCCCCAAAGTCAAAAGGACCATGAGAAGTAACTGTTTTGAACCAATTCAGGACATCCATGAAGCCATGACAGCCATGGTTAAAGACACTTACAAAAGAAGATGTTCAGAACTGCTTCAGAAAGTGCCAGGGATAATGGGATAAGTGAGTAGGAAACAAGGGCAGCATTTCCAGGGGGCTTAATAGGAAGGTGTCTTTACCATAATATGCTTTTAAAATTTAGGCACTCACCATATTTTTTGATCACACCTCATGTACCTAATGAAGAATTTAACATAGCAGAGAGGAAAAAGTATTTATCACCAGAGGAGTTTAAACAGCACCCTTTAGATTTATATTGAAGTGTGTTTGGGGTGAGGAGCAGCATTGTAAGGGTAAAATGTCTTTTACTGTAATAAATTTAAAAAATGTAAACATCAGCCATATTTTTGGTTATACCTCATATAGTCTCAATCTGGCTGCTATGTTGAATAGAGGGGATTTAAAAATCACAAGATAGAGGTGAAGGATGTAGTAGGCAGATCTTCCCAGTGCCTGCAATGCCTTAGTCTGTATCTGAAGCCTGGTGCATTATCACCCATGAATTCTCGGACATCCAAGTAACCTTATTGCAAGTCCTCTTATTGCTTGAATTACTTCAATTACTGCCCACCTCCAGTGAGTTCATCATCTGAGTATTAATTCATCCTATGATGAAATGAGAGGTACATCTACATTAAAATGCAATCAGAGCTTACCTTAGATAGCAGATCCTGATCAATCTTATTTTCTGTTTTTAGCAAAACATTTCCAAGGAGCATGTCCTGCACTTGTGATAACAAAAAAATTAGCAAAATTATTTATTTACATGGGATAAGAGGTGGAATGAAAATAGAGTTCACAATTATTTACGTATATAAGTAACTATGTTTACATTTGCTATCCTGGGGGAATACCATGAAGGCTTTTAATTAACGTATAAGTCCTACTGCATTTAGAGAAATATTTCGTGACAGGAATGACATTTGCTCTCAATTTAAAAGATGTTAAGACAAAGTGAGGTCCAAGACAAACAGATTCCCAGGTATTCTCAGGATGTTTAATTATAGTTTTCTTATATCCTTGCAATCAGTGTAACATCAGCTAAGAGAGACTTCAGTGGAGTTTGGTTTCTGTTGTTCTTTTAAGGAGAGACAAGGATATTAGATTATTAGATTTGGGAACTTCCCAGTGGTGAGTGGATTAACAGGACACAGAAGTAGCCAGTGAACCACAAAGAAAAAGGGTATAGGCTCTAAACTCAGGTTGCTTTCAACATGCCAGGAAAACCAGAGCCATTGAAACCCTTTAAAGTCCAGATTTTAAGGGGTACGAGCCGGAGCTTTCTTCTGAATTGAGACTCTTCCTGAGAGAAGAGATAAACACCCAAGACATTAATAACTTTGCAAACTGGGCCATCTGACGCAAGAAGCTCACAGGCTGAAATAATTCATCCTGGAGATTGTGTGGCTTTATGCGTAGCACAGATGGGTTCACCTGTGTGAATTTCTGTTCTTATTTAATGCTGTTGTCTTTAAGATGAGAAATGGAGGGTTGACATTTTCTGATGCATTTTCCTGGCAAGACTTGAGCAGAAATAATCACTAGCATTATTTGCCTGATGACAACACAATGGGGTAAAATGAATGATGACAGCCCTTGGCGCCTACACTTTGGTGAGAAAGGATAAGAGTTTGCTCTAACGGGGAGAAGAAATATTTAATTAAAATGAAAGTCTTGGATAAGGCAGTGTTCGAATGTGTGGATTACTCTATTTCTTTCTTCCTCCATACTTAACCATAGACATTATTTAGGTGTTGCTCTTCATCCGTCGCAGACCACAGCCAGTCCCAAACCACAGGACCCAGTGCCTGTAAAGGTTAATGTCACTGCTTTGTAAGCTCAATCACAAATCATTTAGGAATGGCACCAATTCATTCTCAGAATGGAACCAAGCTTTAAGTTCCAGTGGCTCGCATTGAATCCTGGTTCCTAATGATGTGACTTTGAAAGAAGATTCAATCTCACTGAATTTTTCATTTCCCAGATTTGCAGAAATAAAATGTGATGACATAATGCACACTGGTTAAGAATACTTTTGTTCTTTGTACTCTTTCTAGAGGCTTAATTTCAGCTCTAATGCTGTTGGCCTTGAAAAATTTCCACTACATCAGCTCCTTATCTTTACAAATATTCTTTGTTGATTGCGTCTGCATTCATATTTCTTCAGGATTATTTGAATATGTGGTATCTAAAGCATTTCTATATTGTTATGCTAGGAATTCCTTCCTCTCTCCAAAGACCAACGTGCCTTTGGTTGATAGGGTTTGAGGACTGTCATGGAGTAAGTAGTTTCGATATGTGATTGCCTTGTAAGAATTACTCCGTGAAGCCACCACAGATTGGAGGTTGGCTGTACTTGCCTCATGTGTTTATTGTGGAGACCAGAGGAGATCATGCAGGAAGCTGTCAACATAATGCCTAAACACGGCTCTGTGTGAGTTGTGATGCTGGTTATATTACATGCCGCCAAAGTGACCAGGAAAACAATAATTTGTAAGAAGTAAATGTGATGCAGAATTTTTCAAATCAAAGATTAAAGTAATAGCTGTAGGATAGAGATTACAAATAGGGCTTCACTCCATTACTCATATACTATCTGGAATTCTAGGTAAAGAAGTGTTCTGAGACTGTGGGAAGGACATCCAGCACAGATTAGAGATGGCAGCTGTGAGAGCAGGAAGTGGAACGGACAGTAATTGTTTAGTAGCCTTCTCTACTGTGTCCTTTTTCCCTTCATGCTTCCTTCCTTTTATTCAACTTCCTTCCTTTCTTTATCTTCCTTCCTCCTTTTTTCCTCCTTCCTTTCTTCTTTCCTTCCTTCCTTCCTTCCTTCCTTCCTTCCTTCCTTCCTTCCTTCCTTCCTCTCTCTCTCCCTCCCTTCCTCCCCCCTCCCCCTCCCTCCCTTCCTTCCTTCCTTTTCTTTCATCCTTTCTTGAAGCCTACCTTTGTAGATCAGAAGATTAGCCAATTCATCTAATTCATTCTTACTGTCCAGTATCAACAATATTCTAGGTTGAGAAGAATGAAATAGTGAAAACTACACAGAAATTCTTCAGTGTTATTATTGAAAAGTTATAAGCCCAAACCAGTCATTATCAATTTTAGAGTTTAATTAACCCATAAAAATTAAAGTAAAAACAATGAGGATAAAGGAACTGTACCAGAAAAGCAGGAATAATGCCTCTTGCCAACCCTGATCAGTCAAGGGTACTGTCACGACAAGTTCTTCCTATGAAGTGTGAGTTTTAGCTATTGTAATCCACGCAAAAGAATGTTCTCTGTATTATCAGCCCAAGATTAGTCCAGATTTAGTTGAATGCAAAACTTGAAGCTTCTGTAAATTCTATACATTAATTTTAGTTGAATGAGATACAGATGACTAATGGCTCAACAGTATCTGTGAATGGACACTGGCCGTAATAATTTTATGCATTTATAGAGTTTATAAATGTGACACTGATGACATTGGCTGGCACACATCTCAAGCATGGAAATTGTTAGTCTTCATTAGCTCACACAATTTTAGGATTTAGCAAGATGCTACTAAGTACTTAAATTCATCTCTATCTCTATGTTCTTCAACTACACCATTTGAATGTATTTCCTTATGGTTTTCATCTAGGTTTTAATAAAGCATATTGCCTGGGGAAGACTAGTTTTTCATTCCTTTACATGTTTAGCATATCTATGAATGCCTGTGATGAGCCATCATTTAATGTTCCATTGTGAAGAGAATCACCACAATGGGTGCCATGATCCACAAGCCCAAGGGACTAGGAGTCGCTCTGAGGTATGCACGGCTAAATCTGATAACTTCTGTGATCTGGCCCTGAGCTATTATTCCAAATGAATTTCCAACCAGGGCACACTGCACTGACTACAATGGAGACACCGCGTTTCCTGCGCACTCCATGTGCTTTCCTGCCTCTGTGCTGTGTATATCCCACTCGTCTACTCGGAAAGACTCCTGCTCTCACTTTTAGAGAACATTAGTGAACTGTAACCTCACTTTTGAAGTCTTTCTGTATTACAACAGTCTGAAAGCAAGCTTCCTTTCTTTGCATAGCTGTACCAGTCTGCTTTTGGTGCAGGAATGGATGTGTGAATGATTAAATAAATTGTCTTAGTTTCTACATTAGTGGGACAAAACACCCAGCAGGCACAATTTAAGGAAAGTGAAGTTTATTTGGGGTTACAGTTTCCAGAGGTTTCAGTCCATAGTCAGCTGACTCCAAGATAGGCGCCATGGCAGAGGGGCATCACAGAGAAGAAACAGCTCCTGATGTGGCAGTGAAGCAGAGAGAGGGATCAAGGGAGGAGGAGGGAGACAGACCCTCCCAGGCCACATTCCAGGGACCCACCTCCTCCAACCAGGCTTTGGCTCCTAACATCACATTTAGTTTTAAACTCATCAGTGGACTGACTTACTGATGAGTATAACCCCTCCGTGATTGAGTCATCTCTCCAAGCCCCACCTATGATCACATTTGGCTTGGGGGGGGCATCTTGATAAAAACCATAACATAAATTTTATCTCACCAGCACAAAGTGTGGTATGCTGGGCGAGTCTGCAGAATAAGGTGACAAAGGCTTCTGAAAAATCGGTTGACACTCACTGTATACTGTATATTTCATACTTCATATTGTATACTATGTACTCTGTGCTGTATACTATGTAAGTCAGACTGTATACTGGAAGCAATCTCCAGCTTTGCCAGTTTATGACTTTGAGCTGGTTACTTAGTTTTCTACCCATAAAATGGAAATAACAAGAGTACCTACATCACAGGGTCCTGAGGACTAAACTAAAGTAATAAATATTAAGCTCCTGACCTGTTAACTACTGGGTACAAAGTAGGACTTCAATACATATTAATATT
The DNA here is from genome assembly GCA_004027595.1 of Dinomys branickii. Taxonomy (NCBI): domain Eukaryota; kingdom Metazoa; phylum Chordata; class Mammalia; order Rodentia; family Dinomyidae; genus Dinomys; species Dinomys branickii. Next base: position 60,326 of record PVLD010010004.1, on the reverse strand, counting down.
GTCATTTTCTACTTAGTGATTTTGTTATTTTCCATCTACTCGTAAAAGACCAGAGCTAGTGTTAGCTTTGAATATAGTTCTTTGGATTCATCCTTCTTGGCAGAGAAATATCATAATTTTACGCAAATGCAAAAGCAGAGACCATCAGGAGACTATTTCCAGTATCAGGAAATGTGGTCTGTGGAAGTTTTATTACCTTTTGCAGATAAGTCAGTTCTCCAATTGACTGCTTCTGTGGAGTCCCTGCTCCCGTCTCCTTCAGGCTCACATCTATTGCATTTGACGGTCACCTCCTCTTGTTAGCTGGCAATAGTTGAGACCAATTAAAATGCAATTAATAAGTGATAACACCAGTGCAGAAGGATGCTTGCTTGTGGCAGAGGCACTGTGAGGCAAGCAGCTCAGCAGGCCTGTCATGTTGGCAGAATACGCTGGAAACCCACTTAAATGTTCTTTGAAAACAACTGAAATGCTTTCCTGAGTGTCACCAATGAAGCATGAAAAGCAGAACCAAAGAGCATATTGATGTGGGGCTGTTTGTAGCAAGCTTCCCCCATCAGTGACAAAACCATTGTTTATGTTTTATTTTATATGTGTGCATGTATATTTAAGGACTGTATGCCCTCCATGGTAACAGGAAATTTGGGTAGTGTAATTTGGAAAGAAAAGCACAGATGAGAAGATTAGAACCTTATCTTCTGCAGCATTACAGAGAATATGAAGCAGCATTTGAGGTCAGAGGTTCTGTGAAATCGCTTTACATGAGGTACTTAAGGGATACTACATTTGTGGTTTCACAGTTTCCAAGTGGACTGGTAGGTCAGACAGTGATTAGGTGCGTCCTTCATACAAAAGAACTGAAGAATATTTGCACCGAAGATGAAACAGGGCAGGAAGAAATATCTGGGAGAAGAGCCAGAAAAAGCAATGGCATTTATGGAATTATTTTAGCTGCAGTGCTACAGTGCTGTTTCTCTCAGAATGGTTCCAGGTTATGTCCATGTTTAGGCTCTGTATCCACTTAGAAGCACTGCCCATTTTCAGAAGTGTTCTCATTTATGCAGCGAACTATGTAGCTCCTGGAGTTGAGTGGAAATGGTCAGCTTCACTCTCATATGCAGGAAAAAGTAGCATGGACCAAAACCTGCTGCTGGCTGTGGAGATCCTGAGTTATCTGATGGAGATTTAGAAGGAAACCAGAGACTGCTGCATTCGGCAAGGCTCAGCCACATTGATTTGGTTACTTAGACAATGAAGATGACATACCCAGGGCTTGCAAGATGATCAAATGTGTTTACACCAAGTGCAAATTTGGTCCTTTAGAAGGCAGATAATCTGGCTGGACTCTCCTGATCATTGTGTGGCAGAGATGTTGCTCATTCTTCAAGGTGGTTGTAGTAAGATGAATCCTATGGTTGATGCTAAGATGTTTATAGTCAAAGGCAACATTCTAATTCAAGGGCTGATTGTCTGGTAGCAGTCTCTCTGTTTTCAGAAAGCAGGGCCCAGCTCTGCAGTCATCCCCTTTGGTCTCTGCTTGTCCATCTGGGAGGTTCCACTGCCACCCAGGAGAGAAGAACCTAGCTGTGTCATCCTTGGGTATTAGATACTGTAACAATAAAGTGAGGCCAAGAATGCTTGCAAGGCTTCTGTGTCAGAATGTTTATGAAACATTTCAGTTTTTAAGCTGGTTTTTGTTCCTTTTATTTAACACTGTACTAGGCTGGATGCTCCAGCCATTGGTGTAGGGCAAGAAAAAGAAATTGAAGTCACTATGAATGGAAATAAACAAAACCGAGTATTCAGACATGGCATTAAAATCGCACAAGTAGGACACCTAATATACACAGAAGCATAAGACATGAAAAGATATTTCACAGAACAAGAAACTCTAATGTTCTGAAATATGTAAAGAAAATATTCAATGCAATTATCAATCGGGGAAAAACAAATTACAATAACAATAACTCAGTGTCTTATTCCCATCAGACTGACAATGTTGAACACAGGCCTAGGGGAAGTGCAAATGGATACTACCATTCCAGAAAATTATTTGGTATTATTATTAATTATTATTTTAGCGGCTGGGGATAGAGCTCAGTGGCACAAGTGCCTGCCTGGCAAGCGCAAGGTCCTGAGTTCAATTCCCGGTACCAGAAAAATTTAATATTTTAGCTGTACATATTTATGGGGCACAGTGCAGTAGTTCAGTATATTTATATAATCTGTGGTGGCCATATCAGTGCAATTAGCATTTCTTTCCAGGCATTGTTAAAATGTGATTAACACCAAAGAATCATGCATCACTGGGAGACGGTGTGATACTTCAATGCATGAAAACAATATTCACTGGTCAAATCAGAGTAATTAATGTTTCCACCTCTTTATCATTACTTGGTGTTTGGAGCTGTTAAGCTCCTCAGAAGTTACTGTAAATTCTAGACACCCTGTTGTGCAGTAGATCACTAGAATTTATTACTTCTATCTATGGTTGGTACCCACTGCCCAGTCTACTTCTCTCTCCCCATCCCTTTTCCACCCTTTACTACTCACTATTTTATACCAGATGGGGTTTTTTGATGTGAAGAAAAGTATATCATATTATCTAGTAATTTCATTATAGATGTGTATTGTCAAGAAGTTCCTAGTCATGTGCACAGTGTATATGAATATATAGTCTTCATTTGCTTAAATGTCCAGCTCAATGTCTGTTGAGGGGAGGCTCCATCAAAAGTTGCATACTGTGCAGTAGAGAAGATGATTGAATACAATTAAATGCTTCAACATGCTTAAGAACTGAAATGTTATTGCCAGGCATGGTGCACATGCCTGTAATCCCAGCACGTGAGAGGCTGAGGCAAGAGGATCATTGTAAATTTGAGACCAGCCTGGGCTACAAAGTGAGCTCAAGGCCAGCTTGAATGGCATAGTGAGACTCTGTCTCAAAAAGACAAAAAAAAAAAGAAAAAGAACTGAAATGTGAAAAAGCAAATTACACAAGAACACACTTATGTAATTATGATTCCACTTAAGTAAGTTTCAAATATACAAAAATGAGCAATTTATATTTCTGGGTTACATGCATATGTAGTAAAACTATTTCTGTGATCCATAGCTCTTGGTGGAAGGAGGGAAATAAAAAAATAATGGAGAAGGATTTCAATTGCTTTACAAAATTAGTAATTTCCTATGATTTAAACTGGCTCTGGGCACATGAATGTTTATTTAGTTATTTTTATACCTTAGCTAGTCACTATCTAATGCCTTTTGAACATAGGAAATGTTTCATGAAAAATAAATTTTTAAAAACTTTCTAGCTAGCCCCAGACTGTCACTAACTGATTGAGAAGGTCCAATTATTTCCTTATTTATAGCTGGATTTATGCTTTTAACTTAGGCTCATCCCTGAACAAATTTACTGAGCACAGTCTAGTGACCAGATTAGTAGCTTTCTGCACTGCTTTAGCCAATCCCAAACTCAGCATATGCATAATACAATTTTAATGACCCAGAACAACATATTTAGTCATCTAATCTGGGCAGTTTCCCCATTAGCAATTTCAGTGGCAATCCCCCAGTATGTGATTTCTATCAGTGACTTTATTATGAAGTTCCATTGCTGCCTGCTGGGGGCCATACCAGAAACCAGACTTAATGATCTCAACAAATGTTACTTTTTCCACAAAGCCTTTCCCAATACCTCAAGGCAGAATTTGTTACTCCTTTCTGCTCATCCCCCTGGCCTTCCCTTGTTTACAAAATGGAGCTGACTGGTTAGTACAAGGCATAAAAACACAGGAATGCAGTTAGAGCTCACAGTAAGCACTCACAAATATTGGCCATTCTTCTGCTTTGTTTGTATTGTTTCCTTATTCATAAGAATTCCTATGCCCCATTAGAATTCATGCCACACTGTGACAAGGATCAGCTAAGTGTGTCTACTATGAGCTTGCTCTGTAGTTTACAAAGCATGTGAGTGAGAGAAGTGCGTCTCGTTTGTCTGGATCCCTGGTGCCTAGCATTGGTGTGGTTAGTGTGTGACAGGCACACAATGAACATTCATCATATCTAGTCATGAGATGTTGTTTTTATGAATTTATATTCTTCTTTTAAAAGCTAGGCTTTTCAAACACATTCTTGGTTCTAGTCCTTGAAACTCCAGATATTTGTGTTCCACTGTATCTCTAGGAAATGCTGGTGGGCTTGAATTTGTCCTTTCTGGATGTGATTAAAGGCTTCCTGATATTCAAAGACAAAATTGCAATTTAGTTTTTTTTTTTTTTTTTTTTCTTTTTCCCGGTACTGGGGATCAAACTGAGGACCTTGCACTTGCCAGGCAAGCACTTATGCCACTGAGCTATACCCCCAACCCTGCAATTTAGTTTCAATATCTTAATTGGCTTTCTTTGCAATTCTAGAATCTGACAACACTTTAGTCCATAAAATAGGGTTAGTATTTCAGTAGGATGAACTGAGTAGAAACACACACAAAAAAAGAGTTTGGTCTTTCAAAGTTACTCTCTGTGTGAGGCAGGAGAGAGGGACAGAGAACAGAAAGAAACTGACTTGTTAACCTCTGGTTACTGTTGTCTACAGGGTGGGGTGGGGGGGACTGAAGCAGAGGGAACTTTATTGTCATGGTGACCGATGCTGGTCTTTGGCAAATTCAGCTAACATCTCTTCTTGATTTCTAGGAAGGTCAGATAACAATTTAATTTGGTTTGGTGACATAGAACTGTAGTGTGTGAGACTCAATTTTGATTTTTGGTCTGGTTTGTTGGGAGTCTAGTCCAAAATAATGACCTCTTCTAATTTTATTTAAAAGTGAAGTGATTGCAGGACCCTGAAAAACACTCCTTGAGGGGAATGAGAAATGCCTGCCCTTGAGGGGGAAAATTGTCTTCTTAAATGTAACTGATTTCTTGAAAAGATTGTTTTATAGGGGAGGCAAGGAATATTCACAGCTGGGCATGTTCATTGACTGGAGACTTTGTGATCCCATATGATCAACCTGAGAAATAAGTAATAGGTTAGCTGGTGCATAGCAGAGTGAGGTCCAGAGAAAGGGACTTTGGAGATACACAGTTGCCCGTTCTTTGGAAGACTTGTCTTCTCATCTTGATCTGTGGCTGCTTCTAGTTACAGAGTCATAGGCTAAAAATGTTTAAGAATTTCTCTGAGAGCCAGCATCCCTTGTTGTGATGTGTAATAAAGATTGGAATGTGGAAGGTATCAAACTTTATTGAGAGTTTTATTAGTTTAACTACTTAGCATATAAATGTGTTTGCTTAGAGGGTTTCTAAGGATATAATTATATGGTTATATATGTTTGGAAATAGTCTGTACTACAATAATGGAAATAGAATGTAACACATTAGTGAATTTGGGGAGACTACATTTTGGATCATAAGCTACTTTAATTAAGGCACTGTCAAATGGAGAGGAGGAGATTGTAGGGGGCCTTTTGGCTCTGTATCCATTAAAATGGTGAGAGCCAAGATCATTAATCAGAGGCTGTGTATTAGTCAGCTTTTCATTACTGGGACTGAATACCTCTCAGACGCAACTTAACAGACAGAGGGCTCATTTGACTCAGTTTCAGAGGCTTCGGTTCATGGTCAGCAGGCACCAAGGCAGTGATGGCTGGGTAGAGGAGAGCTGTCCAGCCCATGGCAGCCAGGAAGCAGACAGAGAGTGGAACAGGCAGAGGGAGAGATCTACCCTCCGGAGTCACACTCCATGATCCATCTTCACCTAACCCCCTCCTAACAGCACGCGTCATCATAAATGCATCAGTGGATTCATCTGCTGAAGACTCTCGTGCTCTCAGAAAGAGGCAAAAATGTATGTATGTATATATGTATATACATATATGCAGGAGGGCTAACATGGTATGTATTATATCACTTAATGCTAAGGAATAATTGATGATGGGTTATTTGATCAATCTTGTATGTCTGTATGTGTTATTCTGAACACACACTTCAAAGATATCAATATGCAAAGCAGCAACTATTGGGTTTTTTTTTGTCTTTGGTTTTTTGTTTTTTGTGTTTTTCTGTTGTTGAGAGGATTAATTGACCAATTTTGCATGTCTGTATCTGTGTTCATATATATACACTTCGAAGATATCAATAGGTAAAGCAACAACCACTGTTGAGTCCATATCACCTTGTCTGTAAATCAGTTTTGATTGTACTATTTTTATGCTAATTTGTGTCTGTTTGTTAATATGTTTTTGTGCTTTTATTTAAAAAAGAAAAAAACTCTCGCACTCTCGCACCCCCGTCATCCTATCGCTTCCCGAAAGCCCCACCTCTGAATCTCTGAGACTTTTGGAGCCCAATTTAGATCGAAATCCTAATAGCTTCATCAAGTGAGGCAGAAATCTTGGGCTCTGCAAGTGAGAATCTTGTTGGTCTGGGTGTAGAACCCTTCTCAAGATACTAGAATGAGCAAAACTCTTTGCAAATGAAATCACCAAGGCAGAGCAGAACATGGTCTTGGGTCACGGACGGAGGGAAGGAATGATTGGAGTAAGATCAAGTGGGGAAGGACTTTTGTGGCAAATGAAAGATCTGCCCTGAGCTTTTCACTTTCCAAATCCTGGAGGGCACTGTTCTTACCAGTTGTTTTGTGCACTGGAAACCAAGGTGTGAAAACCCATGTTACAACTCGAGCTCTTCAGCTCTGTGGTGTAGAAGGGATCCCTAGCAGCGCGGCGGCCGGAGCGCCACCTAGGGGAAAGAGGGTGACTTCGGCATCAGATTCAGCTCTTTAAATCCGACCGCCACTCGAGATCAGCGCTGCCGATGCGACTTTGTATCTTGTAATAAAATGAGTGAAGATAGGTTCTTTTTAAGCTACTTTTTTTTTTTTTTGGTTTTTGTATTCCATTTTAACAGATCTAGCGATTATTCATCAAGCACCTGGTACATTTTAGGTACTCTAAGTTCTCTGCATGAAGAAGACATTTATGAGTGTCTATCCAGTTAGGCCCTGTGCTAGAATCTGGGAAAGAAAGAGGAAGCTGACACTGATTTTGTTTGTTTGTTTTTGTTTTTGAGAAGCTTTCTCATTGAGAACATAGATAGATAAACAAGTACTGTAACAGTAGTAACAGTTTCAGAAGGAGTGGAAGAAAAGTGTCTTATCTTTTTTCTTATAAATAAGAACTCCCAATTTTTGTGAAAACATTGTCCTTTGCTTAAAATACTACTCTCTGAATTCTGTTTTACAGCTAGATATAGCCTTGCATCAACTTTATAGCCCTCAAGATAAGCGTAAGTTCTTTGCAGAACACCTGGAATGTTTGCTGAACGTAGATGAGCACATCTTTATTACTTCTTTTCCTTTTCTCATACCTGGAATGTGGATGTGATAGCTGGGGCTTGAGCAGCCACCGTGAGCTGGAGGTGAAAAGTCTCATGAGGAGATAACACTGCAGCTGCTTAGCAGCGTTATCACCCAGTCTAGATCATTGGTGACAGTGAGGTCAATCTCCAGCCTGGCTTCCTATGTTCAAATTTTATTATATGAGAGGAAATAAGCATGTTTTGGTTAAAGTGTTGCTTTTTAGAATTTCCTGCAGCTTACAACCTACCTTGATTGAACTAAGGCATCAGATTACATCCAGGGGCCCTGATACCTTGTGCTGTGCCCAGGGCCCAGCCCCAGGCTGGAGAGGATGAACCACTGGGAACAATCGTGAGGTGTGAGACCTGAGATCTGATAAGGACTGTGGCCTTTCTCGTAGGGGATGGGAGGGCTTCTTGGAGGCAGTGCAATACCAAACTCCTCGGACCAAGGGGGTGAGTGCAGGGGTCCCATCCACAGGGAGCTGGGTTAGCAGTTGGTACTGTGTCTGTCATAGCCGCGGTGTGCAGATCTGGGTGAGGGCAGTAGGAGGGTGTGAGCTCCAACTTAAATCGGCCTGCTGCTTCACATTTCCTCCCGGAAAGGTGCAAACGCCTGGGCTCACCTTTGTAATTTACTCCGGTGTGTGCCTGTGTGCGTGTGCGTGTGCACGTGTGTGTGTGCGTGTGCATGTGTGTGTGAGACAGACAGAGAGACAGAGAGAGATACAATACTTTAGAAATACTAATAAATGTTTTTCTCCTATTTTATTTTATTTTATTCCTTCATGTGTTTGCTATATTCTACCAGCTAAACTAGCCAGAGCTTACTGGCTGTAAAGAGAAAAGCATGTAGAGGAAGGGAAAATGCTTTCCTGGCTTTGGGCTCGAAAGCACAGAGTCGTGCCCAGACTGCCCCCAGGAAGACTGGAGCGGCCTCTCTCACCGGGGGCAGAGAGGTTGGAGAGGCAGTGCCCACGGCTCTGTGTGTGCGGTACCTTGGGTCCAGCCCCTGGCTAGGCAGGATGAGCCACTGGAAACCCGCACGGACTGTGAGAGCTGAGCCAGGAGGGCCTCAGCGTGCTGTCCTCCTTCCCCTGTCTTGCCCTGGCACAGCCCCTGCAGCCCACAGGCTCCTGAGGGGAAGTAGGCCTGAGAGCCTCACCAGAAAGGACCTAGAGACTCAGAATCCCGAGTTCTCCTGTGGGGTGGGAGTTGCCACATGATTCCTGGGCGTCTCAGAAAGTCTTGAAAACAGCAGGGAAAGAGGCACCAACGCCAAAGAAGTCTGGTGGAGCAGGGGAAATGACTTAGTCACGAAAGAAAGAATGTTTCTGTGGGTGTCAGCATGGGAAGATGACAGCGCGGCTGTAGTGTCCACTCTCCAGCACTGCACCGTAGAAGGTCCCGTACGGGTGACAGGCCCTCATAGAAAACAGGGCCAAATCCCACACTGCTGTGGACCTGGTGGAGAGCAGCTTGGATCAGGTAGACGGGGAAGTAGATTTCTTTATACTTGAGGATGAGGCTAGATGTCAGGATCCGCTGCTTATGGATTCATTCATTCGTTCATTCAGTGGTGATTTACTGTCTATGAAAGGGCTATCACTGTTCTAGGTATCCATGATACTGTAATAAACAGAAGAGATGAAATTCCTGCCATGGTATGGTTTATGTATGAGTTAGGAAGATAGAAACAGAGAAAATACTGCAGGTCATTATTATATTAGGAGGTATAATATAGATATAAAATAAATATGAAACCAGAGGGTGTTAAGGACTAGGTAGAAAAATCAAGCAAAGATAGGTGAATATAAAGATATTAATGATGAATCTGATCAGAGCCCCTTGGCTGTTATTACCAATCTCATTGTGTGTCGTATTGATCTTGTGTAACTGATGAGAACACATACACATTGATCACTTGGAAAGTGGGGGGTGGCAGAAATGATGATGGAGTAGGTAAATTGTACAACACGCCTTCCAAATGCCATGGCTGCCGCCGAAGCTAAGCATCAGATTTTGGCCAAACCCCAGGGCTCAGGCACAACTTCAGCACAAGTCTCATAGGTTATCTCTTTCGTGCCTTCCAGACGCCCCCTGGCTGAACACCAGTACTCAGTTTGACAGATGAGAACACTGGTTTTCAGAGCAGTTAATCAACCAGGCCATGTCGTATCAGGATTCAGACCTAAAACTGTGAATCAAAGACCGCACTTCGCAGCAAGCAGGGCCAAGCTTTTTGTTCATCTCCACGGGCTCCAGGCCTGGCCCCTCTCTTGCTTGGTTGTCAGTCTGGGAGACGCACATAGGAGGGAAAGCCCTGCAGCCCTTGAGAACCAACTTTTGGCCAGCTAAGTCTGAGCATCATAGCGAAAGAGAGTAAGTGGGGAAGCAGCAGAAAGGTTTGAAGGTGAAGCCAAGGGGGTGTAGGTTCCTCTGCAGCTAAGTATTCAGTTATAACACTGTTATCACGAGGTACTGATTTACAAATGACAGAAACAAAATATACTTCAAAACAGAGGATTAGAGGACTGGGAAGGACCTGGGGGATCACCCAGTCTATCTTTCTCATCTACAAATTTCCTCAGTAGGATCTCTGACATGGAGACATTTCACCTCTATTTCCTATTGTACAGGGTGATGACCAGATACCAGGGAGGAGTTGCCTCACGTTGTCTGAAAAGGGTCATTCATCTAAGCACAAAACTTAAGGCTCTCTGTCCAAATCCCAGCGCACCCGCCAGTGATGGCAGAAGAAAATTGGAGCTGATTATAACATGTTGGGGACCACGAGACCTCAATTTGCTGGCCTTCCTCAACATAGGTATTAACAATTGGGCAAAGTTACTGGTAATTTACTCAAAGAAAGACATTCATATAAGAATTCAATCTGCACACTGTGCTGTTTTATGGCTGGTACATGTAGGTTCACCTGGATGAATTTACTGTGCTTATTTAATATCCCCCTTAAGATGAAAAACGATGCCAGTTCAGTGTTAACAGCATTTCTGGATGCTGAGAAATGTTCCTGGGAACTGAATGGCAGCTGCTCCTTCTGCTGATGGAGATTGAAAACTTGATCTCAAATGTCTTGCACTGGCAGTGGCGCCTCTCCCAAGAGTCAGCGCCAGAGTGCGCGCTGGCAGAACGATGCACACGTCAGGAACCTTGCCTTCACGAGCTGGTCAAGGATGTCCTGTTTCAGAGAAGTCTGTCAGCTGCCATTAAGGTGGTAGACAAGAAACTTAACTGTCCCATATTTCAACTTACGGGTCAGCTCTTGTGAGACCGTCGATCAGATACCCTAGTTTGCTTTTTCAGATCTGTGTCCGCCTCCTGTATTCTCTTTGAGCCTGAAAATCCTAGCGTCAGGAAAGATGACAGATTTATGGGGACACTCTGGTTATCAAATTATTCAGAGTTCCCTTAGAGATTCTGAAAGTGACAAAGAACATGCTGGGGTAAGACTCCAGGAAATATGGGTGCACAAAGGCCAGGCATTGATCTTCCCTGGGCCTCAGATTCGCTGTCTATACACTCTGAAAGTATCTCTCAGCCCTAATGTCTCATAAACCTATAATTTCTCCCCTGCTTTTAGGAACATATCCTTTAAAAAGTCTTCCTATTCAGGCACACATCATTTTCTCATTATTTTCTACATAAGATAGTGTAAGTTGGCAGGTGTTGGGCAGAAAATAGCACTAGATTATGACTCAGGAAGTAGATTGTAGCTCTGATCAATAAGAGCAAAGCAGCATTGAGTAAATCACTGAACTTCTCTGAATCATTTGTTCATTTAACAAATGAAAGCCCTAGATTAAATGCTATACTTTTAGTGCTAAAATGTAAGGTGTCACAGACTATTGAGATTTAAAAATATGTAATATTATAAAAGCAAAACAACAAAAATGTACAATCATTACTTTGCCTTCTTTCTAAAAAGGTCAGATTCCTTTAAATAGAAAAGCAGTTTGCCCTAGCTCTCCTGTTAGGGAATGTGGGTGGAACACTGGATAAATGAGTGCTTTCTCAAACAGTATTCATGGACTCTTGAGAGGCTATAGGGTATTCTCAGCTATCTCCAAATTTCTGTGTCCAAGAAGCAGTGGTGTAGACACACCAAAACAAACTTGATGCAGTTTAGAATGAACCACCCCCAAACTGCCACTCTGGTAAATTGACTATTTTAGTTAAAGACACTTAAAAAGTAACAGATGCAAGACCATCCAAGGCATCCTTTTTCTTCCTGATAGAAGGAAGTGAACCTCCCCTGTGAAAGGTGCCCTCCTTATCTCAGGAGGAAAGAAACACTCTTATCACTAAAGGTGGGATGTTGAGGCCAAGAGAAATCTCTACAAACCAACCTTGCTAGATGGACTTTTATCTTCCTAGGTCCTTCTCCAAGATGAGTTACCGTAGCCCAAGCCCTTTGGCCTTTCCTGCTTTCACGGTTTATTTCTCTCTGTCTGACCTAGTACATAATAATTATTTGATGCTGCTTCTTTGGGGGCTCATTTTTCTTCATTTCACGAAGACTGTCGTGTCCATATAAAAAAGCCTGAAGCTTGTATGCTCTTCTCTTGTGATTCTGCCTTATGTTAGTTTAACTCTTGAGTCCAGCTGGAGACCCTGAGAGGGGAGAGGAGAACTATTTCTTTTTACACAGGACATTGGGAGTGGATGAGTGGAGGTGCATGGGGAACTGGAAGTAGCAGGGAGCTGATGCACTAACCAGGGTCTCCACAGTGAAAGAGACCACCCAGGCCGAGTAACTGGAGGAAGGGCTACTAAAGAGACTGCTGACAAGATTCACAGGATGTAGGAAAACAAGCATCATATGGCACCAAGACACTACCTTAACTAGCAAGAACAGAGGAAGGAGCAGCCCTTCTCATAGCGGAAGAAGCTGTTACCCTTGGCTGGGGGCATGGCCGGCCCACCAAAGGGGGCTGGGAAACACCCTGCATTCATCTCCCTCTCCCCTCCAGTCTCCTCATGGGCTCAATCAGGGCACAGAAGTCTGCTGATCTCTGCAGACAGGTCAGCCTGCAGTGGGTAGAGAGCTACTAGTGGTCAAGCCTGGAGATGGGTCTGTAGATGCTAAAGAAGAGGCCTGGCACAGAGGCTTGAACTAAAAGCAAGGACTAGGAATGAAGTCTTTATAAAGGTCCTCAAGCGTTCAGTATCATCAGTGCTTAATGTGAGTCTATTTCATAGCATCCAGCAAGTTAACAAGCCTCTGGGTCCCTTCTTTTCTTACTGACCTACAGCAATGCATGGCACATGTGAGAGCCTCAGCAAAGATGTGTTGACTTGGTTCGCTAGATACTTACTAAGACTCGACCTCTGAGGCTAAAACCATGATGGTTTCTCAGAATTCATGCTTTCCCTTATACCTCAGGAGAAGGTATAAAATTAAGAAAGAGAAGATATAAAGTTATTCTCAAGGTGGGGTTGCCAGGAAATAAAAAGCCAGAAAAGCTGCCGTGATATTATAATTCTCAGCCAATAATTCTTAATGATGCCATTTTCTTTACAACACCCTCTCAAAATCTTTGGGTTTCTTTCTTTGATTTTTGCTCTGTCCCACTTTACAGATGACGAGACTGAGGCTGACTCAAAGTGCTTGAGCCCTTTGCCTGGAGTCACACTGCTAGGGCATAGTGCTGATTGATCCCCATCTCAAGGTGAATTCAGCCCCCCTGCTCATTACTTTAAAAAGACTTAATGCAAGATTCCCTGAGGGAGGATGCCAGAGTTCTAATTTATTAATCTCCTACCTTTTCTTTTTATAAATGGAAAATATGACAATTTTATTTGCAAACTAATGGACTAATTTTTTTGAGAATGGAATTTAAATGATATCATCAATCACCTAGCCAGATGATGTATGGCTTCAGGAAACAAAATTAAAATAGTTAAAGCAGTTAAGCATATATTTTATTTCTCTTTTGCAATTCTAACAGAACCAGAATAAAGTAGATTCACCAACACCTGTTTATTGTTTACAAAATACTATATTTAACTTGTTTTTTTTCTTTAACTGAGCAAGATTTCAGGTCAAATTCAGATTCTGCAGATGGATTGTTTCAAAGTAAAATGTCAAGCTTCTTGTTCACGCATCTAATTTGTTTTTGACCTCAGAGAATTCCCTAAATCTAATGAAACTGCTAGGTAGGAGAATGAGAAGAATTGGCTGCCATCGGGCAGTTTTCTTCTTTAAGTGTTTCTATGGTATCTATTTTGTAATTACTCAGTGGTGGTCTTAGGGACACCCATCTGTCATGCCTAATTAGGGATTATAAATGGGTTTTCTGCAAATATTTCATTAAAAATGAAACTTCCAACTACTAGAAAAATATTACAGCCAAGCTATAATGGCAAGTGTTTACAGAAATACTACAGAGAAAAAGGGGGAGATGACTAATACACTACATTATCCCAAATTTCATTAGAATTAGATGCATAGAATGTTAAAATGGAAAGAGAGCTCAGAGAGTGAGAGGCTGGAAGGTAGAGAACCGAACACCCATTTAAATAAATATGCTTCATTTAGTGCCCACAATATAGCTAGAAGTCTGGAATAATTATTGTTATCTTGCGTATAGAGAAATGTGGGCCTCAGAAAAGCTTTGCCATTTGCCTAGCATCACACTGTTAGGAAATAGGAAAGCCAGGGTTACAACTTCAGTTTTCTTGGTCTCACTGCCCAGCTCCTAGCAATGAGGCCGTTAATAAGACCAGGAGCCAGACTTTATACTCACAGCCCGGCACTCCGCGCATTCACTAAGATGACTCTAAGCACCTATGGGCCTTGGCCGTAAGAATAAAGCCCGAGTCTGACTTTTTCTTCCTGGTTATTCTCCCTTATCTTTCATAACATCCTGCATAGGAACATTTATTTACATGAAATGTAATTCACTGCATAAGTAGCCAGGAGGACAAGCTAAGGAGATGGCTGTGTCTGTTCTCTTTTCTTCATTCTAATGAACTTAAATTCTTGTTAATACTCTCAGCATATCGTAGATTGCAATAGCTTAACAAATATTTCATAAAGCCATGAATTGGAATGGGCATCACTGGCTTTGGGAGCTAGAAGACTCCATAGAGATTCTATAATATTTACTCTATAATACTATATTGAAATTAAATCTCAGAGTTCCAATGACTTATCTAAACTGTTCATTCCTATCAAGCACTAGAGCCTGGGTCTTTCGACCTCTAGGAGGGTGTGTTATGACTTCACAGCAGGTTGTTTCAGAAAAAACACCACCATCAAGAGAAAAAAAAGAGATTAAAAAATAAAATATAAATAACCCCAAGACACACTGTGCTGAAGCAATGAACAATGAGGGGCAAAACATTCTCCATTGCTATCCAAGAAGAAAGAACAAATGGTATTGAGAAAGGAAATATGAAATTGGCTCCAAGGTTTGGAGCTACCATCTGAATATTTTTAGTAGTCTGGGAAGATTGAATAAAGGGTAACCCAGGAATTTGTATCAGTCCAACTTATGTATGAATAAAGACAGAAAAAATACTCTCAAACATTGGACCTATGGTTGATTAAGAAATCAAGCCCATGGTAAGTACCCAAATGAAGAGCTCTGGGACTAGAAAGCCATAGCAAGGAAGAGAGGCCTAGCAAAGGGTATCACTGATTTACACTTGACAACTGAAAAGTAACGCTATAGTTGGCAAAGCTGAAGAGGTTAGTGGTAAGGGTTAGAGAAGAATGAGGACAGGATTCGATATAAAATTGTTAAACCAAGAGACAGAGTTTTGTGCGTATTTCATATGGGTACCAAGGCAACTCCAGGAGAACTAAAAGGCGACCAGAAATGAAAATTTCCTGAACACGATAAAATCAAAATACAGACAATCTGGCAAAAGATTGAAAAGGCATGAGCATTTGGATGGTTTTATAATCACAGTGACATAAAAATGAAAGCCTGTAAAATATTTATGAACTACTTCCCTGTATCAGCTCTTCATACTGATGACATAGAGATTGGGGTGGGGATGGGAAGACCATAACATTTTACCCCAACACTCTTTCTTAGTGCAAAGTATTATTTTTAGATAAAGCAAACATAATCAAATATGTGAAAAAGGGACCAGGAATATACACTAGCTTAGAATTTTAGCAAACATTCAGACCAAATATATATATATATATATATAACAGTGACAAATATATACAGTGAATCTATCTGTCTATCTATGATCTATCTATGAATTTCTACCGACTATGTGTGATTAACTATTAAAAACCCATTTCCTTAGGGTCACAACAGCTCTGTCATATATTGGAAAAGGACATCAGGTGGCTGTTCCTGCTCTCATTAGAACCTGGATACTGTTAAAAGCACCAGTACTTCCTATAACCAGATTGGCTTATCATACTTCTATGGAATTGTATAAGAACGTAAACTCCATCCTGTTATTTTGGCCCATCTATATAGAAATTATTTCAATAAAAATTAGACTTTCTATTATCCCATAAGTTAGTGTCCCAACAGAACTTGGAGTTGTTTCTTTGCACAGGCAGGTGGAAATGAGAGGGAGTTAGGGAGAGAACCTGGCCACAGCATGCACTTAATGTCTCATGTCTTGGGAAGGGTGCTATAGTGGATTGACAACTGGTGGCCAATTTATAACCCCCAGCTGAACTGAGTAAGCATGGTGCTGGGTGTGGGAGGCCCACCTGATTGTTGCCAGCAGCATAAGAGGCAGACCTGGAGAAGTGAAGCTGTTGGGAGCTGAGAGGCTGTTGGGAGCAGGTAGAAATTGTAAGGAGCTGTTAGTTCTATTGGAGGAGCTTGTTATGCTGGCTTTCCGGATGAACTTGGCTGTTTTCATCCTCCAAAGAGCTCTGGACCTTGTTAGCACTGAAAATAGCTTTGGTTCACTTTAGGGGAGCTCTGGTCCTCACTTTGAGCATTGCTTCTTCCTGGCTCCAAGAGGGGAAGATGGTGCACAGCTCAGTTTCCTGAAGAAGCTTGTTGCTTTGGCTTTCCTGGTGGGAACTCACCTTTCCTGATCTTTGGAGGAGCTCAGGACCTCACTGTTGCTGAGGATGGCTGTGGTACCTTTTGGGGGACCTATGATTCTTACTTTGTGCATCGCTTCCTGGCTTTGGTGCAGATCCCTCAGCCTGCTAGCACAGATCCTTCATCCCGCTGGCACAGACTTACTAGATTCCACCACTGACCTTTGGGTCTTCCCAGCACAGATTCCTGAAACAGGCCTGCATGTGATATTGTTATGGGCTCTAGGCCTCCAGTTAGACTCATGGGAGGCATTGTTATGAGCTCTAGGTCATCAGCCGGACTCATACAGGACATTATCATGGGATCCAGGCCCTTAGCTGGTCAAGATTCTTTGGTCTGTAGTGCGTGGACAGATTTCCTGCACTCTCTTGTGTATGATTCTTTGGGTGACTATTATAAGTAATCTTATAAAACATGTGTCCTGTATTATAATGTTGCCAAATAAGCCCCAAACAACACAGGTGCTATTATGCAGGACATCTCATTTCACCAAGGACCTTTCCGTGCTCCTTTCCAGCTTTTTCCTCTGGTACATCCCTTGAAACAAACACTATGTGTTTTAACAAAATTTATATTTCTATTATTTTTAATATTTGAAAATAAAATGTTCTTTACAATGTGTAGGACAGTTTCAACTGAGTTGATGCATTGCATTTGGGGTTTTATGAAAATTTTATAAGTCAGTAAATACTTAACAAAAATAATTTTAAAAATTAATTATGTAAGCTGGGCATGGTGGTGCATGTGTACAATCCCAGTACTCAAGGAGACCGAGAAAAGAGGATTGCAAATTCAAACCCATTTTGGGCAACTTGCAAACTTAGGGAGACCCTGCCTATTTCAAAATAAAAAATAAAAAAGGCTGAAGATGCAGTCCAGTGTGAAGGCTCTGGGTGCAATCTCCAAGAGCCAAAAATCCCCAAATTTACTGAGATTAGTGTTTCAATAACTATTTGTTTATGAGAGTGTCATATTATTGATGACTTTACATATTATTGACAAACCATCTGGGTGTTCAGCGTGGTATGTCTGAAGTGCGTCTATCTATGCATTTGTCTGTTAAGCTTCAGTTATGACAACTGGGGCTTGACAAAATAAAGCAGGAAGGATTCTCTTCTTTGATGCCCTGCTCAGGCTACTGAATGTGCAGAAAGGCAAGAAAGCAGGAAGTTACATTTGGTAAGAGCTCAGAGGTTATTCTACAGGGAGTGTGTGTGTGTGTGTGGGGGGCTGTCAAATCAGCCTTCTTGAAGTTCAATCATTTGTTCAACAAATATTTATTAAGAATCTTGTTTGTGTTGGACAGAATTAGGCACTGGGAATTTGATAGAGAACAGAACTATGATTTCAAGGCTCCAGGTAATTTTTGAGGGCTGGTTTACCTTGGAAGCAGGCTCTGAGACGTGACTTACTAGCTTACTTTTTTGGCTCAACAACTAGGGATAAGAAAGACAGAGAGACTGTGCAGGGGAGAGTGAGCTACATGACAAACGTGGTGGTTTACAGTCAACCGGTGCTCACTGCGCAAACCCTGTCTTTGCTCTGGATCTTCTCCTTCCTGATAATCCTGCCTTTCTCCTTTCAGGACTCACCTCAGCAGCCCAGCAGCCTGCCACCTTCTGTGTATTAATTTATATTCTCACCTCAAGCCTCTTGTTTCTTGGTCCAAATTGTTTGACCCGTTAAACTGACCAAGGTGTTGCCAGAGAGAGGATTTTCACTTGTGACCTCTATCAGAGACACTGCTCAGACAGGGTGTTTTTCATTTTCAGCCTTGACTCCTGTACCATGGCCTCTCTGTGAACCAAGGTCAGGAATCTTTTCATATCCAGGAGCAGATCACAAGGGGTCTCCCAGGGGTATTGAAGAGTAGATGTGTGAGGGAAGGGGCTGCTGACTGCTTTCTCTTGTAGCTTGTTTGTGTACCAGGGATGGTTCCTGCTCATGCTGGCTGCCCCACTTCCTATGGAGGATGGTTTACCACTGGGCCCATCCAATTTTATGAACTGATGAATCTGAGAAAATTCAGGTCCTGATGCACAGTTCTGGCTGTGTGGTCATTTGATGTCCTGTGGTCTGTCCCTTCCACAAAGTCTTAGGACAGGACTCCTAATACATATTTCTGTCTGTTCAGGTGTAGTTATTTATGATCCTTTTCTTATGGTAGGGGTGGAAAAGAGTTCACTTCCAGATCAATAGGTGTTATGGCATATATCTGAGATTGTATTCATCTCTTCTAGTTTAGATAATATATCTAGCATAGCAGCTGCCATTGAAGCTCCTACTGTTTGAGCTTTCAGAAGTCTACTGTGCTATCTTCCTCCAGGGTCCATCTGCTTCACTGTGGAGGCCAGATTTCTGAATTAAATGCTCTAATGATGGAGATCATTAGCCTTGCATCCTCTAGGTCTAGAAGTGGCACTGATTTCTGCTATTCTTCCTGAGATGCGATATTATTTTTAATTTTCTATCTTAGGTTGAATGTGTAGCAATTTCAGAGGCTTGTCCTTGGCTTTCCTAGTTCGTCCCTATAAGCTAAGTCTTCCCCATATCAGTTAGGCTGAAAACTAGGCAGTTCATACTAATTATACATTTGGGGACTGAGGAAATGAAGGTTAGGTAAGTTAAAAATTTAAAGGACCCACTGTGACCTGAGTCTGGGCCGGGGATACATTTGTTGTCTGGTGCTTCTATTTCCTTGTGATAATGGTTGACCACAATGCTATCTTGGGTCTCCAGGATGTCAGCACAGGTCTGGTGTCCAAGAGTCCTCTCCGTGTTTGGGTAATAGCCTTTCTTCAGTGTACCGTTACTAAAGCAAGTGGCTGAGGGTCTCTTTGGGTGTGTTACATTGTGATATCAGAAAAAATATATCTATTTGTCTTTATCCCTGGTTCCTGGCACAGAGTTCCTAGAATTCTCATAATTTCCTGAGTAACAGAGATCGGAGGAAAATCTTTTGTTATTGATAATCATTTTTTAAGCCTAACTGAATTTATGCTAACAAAATGACTCTTGGTGTGCTTTACTATAGTTTCAGGCCAAAGAAGCTGCTAAAAAGCCAGGCATGTGGTCGAGGGTGGGAGTTTTCAATCCCATTCCCAACCTCTAGGAGGGGAGAGAAGTAGAGTTTGAGTACAATCATGAATGGTCAATGATTTCATCGATCACATCTGTGTGATAGAACCTCTGTGGAGAACCTAAAGGGTCTGGAGAACTTCTGAAATGATAAGCACATAAGATGCTGGAGGGCAGCATGGGCAGAGAGGGCACAAAGTTCTGTGCTCCTGGCCCTCTTCCCTGGTTTTATGAGACACTTGCATTTGCCAATGCTTGAGTCACACCCTTTATAGTTTATAGTAGATGCAAGGAAAGTGTTTTTCTGAGTTCTTTGAGCCACTGCAGTAAGTTATGGAAGCTAAGGGAGGGGGCCATTGGAGCCCTTAGTTTATGCCTGGTGAGTTAGAAGCATGGGATGCCCAGGACTTGCAATTAGTAGCTGAAGTGGGGCAGTGTTGTGAGACTGAGCCCTACATTTGTACAATCCAATACTAATTCCAGGTAAATAGTGTGAGACTAGAATTGAACTGTGGGACGTCCTGCTGGTGTTAGAGCACTGAGTGGTGTGGGAAATTAAAAACCCATGCATTTGGAGTCTGGGGTGTACACTCTGGCTCCAGCCTGGAAACTGGGCAAGGAATTATGACCTTTTATTAAGGTGACTGCTCTCTTCGCTTCATGTACCCTTAATTTCTTTGACTACGTACCTTCCTTTGATATGATGAGCACCTCTTTTTGGTTGTTCAATCTACTTCCCTCTCCAGAGTGCTATACACAATTTGCCATCTCTGTGTCCTACATGGGTGAGTGCTCCTGGCAGCCCTTATGTCTTTGTCATTCAACGTATGTGAACTTCTCTGCCCTTTAGTGTTGCAGGGTCCTATAGTGTCCACGCTATTTGTGAGCCGTGGTGTAATCCAGTGTTCACCTGTTCAGCTCTGGACTGCAGAGGAGAGCCACACAACTAAACTTCTAAAAGACACTACCTCCTGTCTCACCGAAGCAGCCCATACTACATTGGTAGTATGAACCGCCGTCAGAGTTGTTTGTTCGGCTTTGTAGAGTATACCCATGTTAATTCAGCCCACTTCTTTGAGTCTCCTACTTCTTTATTTTACCTACCATCTGTCATAGTTATTTTAGCTCTTTGTGTGGATCATCATTTTACCATCTTCTAGGTGTTAATCTTGTAGCATTCTCACATCATCTCCCAAAATCCTCGCTAGAGTGTTAAATATTCCATCCTGGGAGAATGCTCCCAAACTCATAAGCTCTGCCTCACCCAGCAGAGAGTATGTTCAACCTTATTGACCACGGGTCCTTGGAACCAAGTCCCGTGTGCACATCCCTGGCCCTGCTCTTTTGTAATCACTGTGCCTTCCAGCTCCTGTGGGCTGTGCTCCCTTTCCTCTGTATCAAGCCCAACATGTATCTAGCCAGGTAGTGCTGTCATGTACCGCAGGTATTTGGGTGGGACCTGGAGCACTGCTGGAGAGAAACACAGGGGCCTCTCATCATCTTTAAGCCAGGAAGGTCTGCTGGTTCTTAAAGACTGGGCTGTGGTTATAGGCTCAGGGGGCTCTGGGAATCTGGGATTCAATATTTTCAGGTTCATAAACCTAGATGTCCCCATTTAGGGTCACATCATCTATCAACTAGTGTCTGAGCAGGGCATAGCCGGCCTTCTTTGGTTGCAAATTTAACTTTCTTTGGAGCTGGAGTTCTTTTCCAATGAAGTCGTGGGTTTTGTCCTCAGATTTTTCTACCTTCTCAGTGTAAGAGGAAGGCCTACCTCTACATCCTTCCAAACAAATCCCTTGGCTTTCACACTAACCATTTAACTAGTGAATAAGTATTCCTAATTTTTCCTTATCTTTTTCTTTAGGTCAATTAGGCTTAGCAGTTGTTTAGTTACCCAATTTCATTCTACTTGTAGCTATTATTTCATCCCTGTCTTTTAAAACTCAGTATGTTAGCTAGCTAATGCTTTACCTTCTATAGATGTAGCTTCTCAATTTACCTGTGGTGAAAATTTTAACCATCATACCAGGTACCAGGAACTATCTGTGCTGCACCCCCTACCCCCAGTAACTGGCTTTGCACTGCCAGCAGGTGGTGGATGATAAGGGTCAAGAGCCTGTTCTAATACCTCTTCCTCTTAGCATTCCCAGAACCAAGTGTTTCAGGTTTGGTTTCTTGGGAAGCAGATTCTGAGGTGAAGATTGATGTGCATGACCTGTATATTTCTGGATGTGTGCAGCTGTAGAAGGAAGCCTAGCGGGGCAGAGGGAGAAGATGAGCTAGTATAGAATCATGGAGGAAGTTGAGCCAACCTTAAGGGGAGTTCCTAAACTGGGGTGAACCTTCAGAGTGGTCCAAAGTTAGGATGAGTTGGGATGAAGGAGCTAGGCCTTTAGGTCCAGCATGGATCTGCCACTGGATACTGGCTGCCCTGAGAAAGATATGATTAGGCAAAGGTGGCATCAGGGACCTGGCTGTCTCTGCAGAAGCTGACAGCTAAGAGCTTCCTGTTGGCAGCACCCTCCACTGGGAACAAGGCATTTTTCCCCTTGAATCTACATGGTCTTGCATCAGGATCCACCACAATTGTGATAAGGGCAATCAGCATTTTGCAGGCCTTTGCCTATCTGAAGAACGGTGCTGTATGCATTACTGACATTATTTTCACTGTCTTCTCTAGTATCTTATTGGTGACTATTGTTATGCTCTAAATTTTAAATATGAGAAAAGTGAGGGTTGGAGAGGTAAAGTGATTGTTCTGGGGTGACAGGCGGTAAGTACAGAAACTGGGATTTTCACTTACACTCAGCCTTTCTGTCTTGTCACCTGATATATTCATTGCTGCATTCATATTTATCCTCACTTAGTGAGAAGTGAAGTAGGCCCTTTGCTGTCCATTCTGTCTTCTTCTTTGGTTATTCTCACTTTTATCTTTCCCCCCTTTTTCTTTTCAGCAGCATGGGACCTTGCACACACTATGCAAGTGCTCTGCCACTGAGCTAATGCCACTGACCTCTACTCTCAGGGTCTCTTGGTTCACATTCAGGTAGGCTGCTTGCCTACACTGTGGTTTTGTCCTGGCTAGAAAAAAGTCTCCCTTGCTTTGGTGGGTGCCACAGTTTCTTGGTTTGTCTAGAACATAGTGCTGTCTGGTGAAAAATAGCATCCTTTCCTCCTGGGATTTCAGGGCACAAGGCATAATCATGCAGATTTCAGCCTCCTCTTACCGTCTTGGGTTGGGGATTGCACACAGCACCTTGTCAGATGAATGGTTCCATTGCTGTATTATATAGTTGGCTTCTAAGTCCAAAATCTAGTCCACAATTCAGTCCTGAGTTTCACAGCTGTGTGACCAATGGCCCACTGGATATTCCCATTTGTAATTTCTAAAACTCCTTAAAACTGCTCAATTCCAAAGCAGAATTCCTCATCTTTCTCCCTCATTCCCAGGAAAACCTCATACTTTGTTTTCATTTTCTAACTCAGTCACTGGCACAAACACAACTCCCCAGTATGCATCTGTCTCTGTAGTGATGAACACGGCAGACAGAGTCCTCCTCCCCCCCGGATTTATGAGTGAGGCGGGAGACAGACACGACTAAAGAACTAATTAGTGGATAATTCCAAACGGAGATTGTTATGATGAAAAATAGTAACAGGGCTATGGAATAGAAATTGAGGAATTGAGGAGAGTGATCAGAGACTATTTCTCTGATGAAATGATTTTTTAACTGAGACACAACGAGGGAAAAGAACCAAGTGCAGATGTTTCAAGCGTGATGAGTCATTCGCAATGCTTCACTGTCCTACCTCCCACACAAACCAGGTCTAGAGCTTCTGTTTCTGAGACGGCTCATGAACCAGCTCCTTGCTTCAGTGGCCCTGCCTGCTCCTGCATTTAGGTCACTGTGCTTTCTCGCCTTAATTGTTTCACGCTTCTGAACTCTGCTCCAGCCATCACGGTCTTTCTCCATTTGGCCTCCATAAGAAAAAGAATTGGTCACATCATCGCCTTCCATAAAATCTGGCAGGATCACCTCTTGCTTTTTAAGATAAAACTTAAACATGTTAGAAGAGATTACTTCCCATCTTTCCCTGTGTACCTTCTGGCTTCTAGCAGAAGGCTGGCTTCTGTACTGACTTACTTACAGTCCCCTTGATAGACCACACGCTCAGCCCCCTGCAGTCTTTCTGTGCTTGTCTTTCCTGGTACTAGCCACCACCTTTCTGGGTGCACGTTGACATGCCTGGTGTTGTGAGGCTTGCAGATGACCCTTTTCCTCACAGTCTTTCCTTGACAATTGTTAGCTCTGCCCTCAAGGTAGCAGCTTTCTTTGCCATACGTCTTCTGTTGGGTGAGGCTTGGTGGTCTTATTTATTTATTTTCCTTTGCCCACATCATAATTTTTACCCTCCTCAGTCAGGTCACTGAACCTTCTTCCAAATATATTCTTTCAGCACTTGTGATGTGTATCTTATCTCTTACATTGCATCTAACAGCGAAATCCCATTACCCTAATACCCTGGGCTGAGCTACTGGAGTCCATATGTTCCTTTCTCTTACGCAGTCAGAAATATTTTATTGCAAGAATGAATTAAAGTAAATAGAAGTCCCCGGGTCCTCCTGTCTGATTCCTTAGCTGGAATTCCAAATTCACCAGGATAGAATCCAGATTTCTCTTACCGGCACTGCTAGCTTTGGGGCTAGCCTCATTGCATTCAGTATCTATTCCTTCATCCAGATTTCACAGGTCAAACACCTCAGTGCTTCTGATCACAGCTAGGAAGCCGAACATACATTGGTTAAATTCCATTCCACAACCCTCCAACTCTTGTCCAGGTTTTTTACACTAAGGGTCAGGGTCTCTATCTGACACTCATAAAGTGAGCCCAGAAAGGACTTCAGATGATGACTTGAGGGTGGAAAGAAGATGACCCACAAAAAGCACTTGTCTGACAGTGAGCATTCATAAGCAGTAGACACTGTCTTGGATTTGTGAGGTACCTGCATAGGATTTCCCTCCAGAAGTAAGACAATATTGTCCAGATACACCATGTTCTGTTAAATCGTGCCATCTTCATGTCACAGTGATAATAATAAAAATAGTGATATGGATCCACTTACTAAACACTTACTTTGTGCTATCATATGCTAAATGTGCTGCATAGCTTTTCACTAATTTTCTCAGTTGTCCTGCAAGAGGGTATGTTGCTAACCCTTTTCACATATGAGGCAACTAAAGTTCAGAGATTAGCAATGGTATCTGGGTCTAGGTCTGTCTTACTCAGGGTCACACATTCTGAGCTACTCCTTCTCAAAACGTTAGAGAAGTTATATCACCACTAATGCATGTCTCTCTTTTGTGTGTATGTTAATAGGGATGCTGCTTCCAATTTTATTCTTCATAAACAACCAAATATATTTGTTAGAACTCTTATGGTCTTATTTTCCTCCTTATTTTAATTTTGTTGAACTTGCTAATAATCTGAGACACTTTTTCCATAGCTTTATTGTTTTAGCTCATTGTACATAGTAAACAATTACTGAAAAAATTACAAAGGCTTTAGGCTAGAAGTAGAACACATCCTAATATCCATCTTCTAGGCTATTGTTTACATTTGATCCTTTATTGCTTTCTCCATGTTTAGAGTATTTTCTATTGTTCACCTTCTAGTAATTTATTTTGTCCAGAACTGATCACCCTAGCAATAGAAAACAACATGAAAATAATTCCTCAAGATTTCTCTTCTTAGTTTGTTTACCTGTCGATCTCTTTGTGTGTTAAGACTTATAATTGGTTACAACCTAACAGGAAATTTTTAAAGAGAAAAGAAAAAAACCCAAAATAACAAAAATAAAGACAAAACCAAAACAACTAAAAATGATACAGAATTTCAAAACAAAATGATAGGAAATCAACAATGGTTGTTGTGTTACATATTATTATCTTGAGAGTAGTTGCTCAGATTACCAGATATAGGCACGCAAGATTGATCAGACAGTTAAACATTAACTGTTCCAGTGCCACAATGGATAACACATCTGACTATGGATCAGTAGATTGGAAATTTTTGCTTTAAAGGCAAATTCTGTAATTCCTTCCAGTCCATATGAGTCTTTGAAAGTCCCCTCTCCTTTTGAAAAAACTGTGCTTTGTTTGAGTCCTGGTTACCTAAAGATCACTGGTTAGAGATTGAATAAAACATAAATTTTCCTAGTCTTCCCTTTTCATGATCTTTTTGGCATCTTCTAAAATATTAATACTTACCTGGCAGAGGCAATGCCATGATCATGAAGGTGGTTTTCCCAGGGTGAGGCTTATCCATTGCACTCTGGATGTGCTGACCCCTGTGATTTCCTCAAATGTGGGAAACTCAACTGCATAATTTGTGCTAGTGGGGGACTGTGTATGTGCTCTCCCCTGATAAAAATAAAATAAAATAAAATATTAGTAGTCATTTTTATATGAATTAGAGTCAAATGTATTGCTGAACTCTATTGATTTCAGGAAACGTGATGATTTACAAACCTTAGTCTTTTATATCCCCGTGGGGAATGGGAATGGGGAATGGTTAGAGATGAGTTATTTTATTTTTTATTTTACTTTGTTTGAGACAGGGTCTCACTATGCAGTGCAGGCTGGCCTCAGACTCATGGGAATCCTTCTGCATCACGCTCCTGGGTGCTGGGATTACAGGCCTGTGCTACCATGTCTGGCACGGCTGAATATTTTGGATACTGATGGAAATCCACCCACCAGAGGAAAATGATATTGAAAGGGCTCAGCAAGGCACAGAAAGAAAGAACTACACTTGGTTTTGCACTAGTATTTCCTGCCTTTCTCTGACAGCTATATTCACTCCAGCTTGTTCAGTAAATATCAATGAATTAAAGATAATAAGAATGAATATGTAAGGGGCTTATATAAATCTTTGAGAAAATGAAACACCCCTCAATAGAGAATGAACACTAGGGGTACTTGAGCACATTTTACAACAGAGGATATATTAATGAATACATATTCCAGCTTACCTCCATTCATAATAAAAGGAAGTTAAATTCAAATAAAACTACTATTACTTGTTGGAGTATTAAAGATTTTTTAATTGCTGACATTCGAACCCATGAAGATATTATGAAATACACTCATGTATCAATAGCAAGCAATTTAGAAACTTGTATTAAAAACCTTATTCTTCATACCCTGTGATGCAAAATCCCCCTAACAGAATCTAGCCTAAGAAAATGAAGTATATAGACAAATATTTAACAACAAAAATGTTTTAATGATGTTATTTAATAAGAGGAAAACATCCTATAGTAGGGTTAGGCTAAGTAAAATCTGTGTAATGAAGTAATGCGCTTTTAAGTTACACTAACAAAGAATTTTTAATGATATGGTAAAATGAAAACATATCTTAGAAAAATACAAAATTGTATATTTAGACTGTTAATAGCTTTGTGAAGATAGTCATAAAATACTGAAAGTCAATACGTCTGGTCAAAACTTAGCAGAGTTTAGTCATCATTTCTGGCTGATTTTTACTTCATGACTTTTCTACTTCTTACATTCTCTTATCTTTTGAATCATCAATAGCAAAGTAATAAATAAGTTATTTTTTTAAAAAGCAGCACCCAGAGCATTTTTTTTTTCTATCATTTGTCAGCATTTACAAGGTATTTTGACTGCGTTGTGTGTCTTGGAAAAGCCGCCCTGATTTTGCTTCCTTCCTGGCCTCTTTTGAGCTGAAGGACTCAACTTTCTGGTCATCCATGAGGCATGACAGTTTTTAGGTATCAAAATCCCTACTGTTCTTGACCTTGGCAACATTCTCCAAATCTCATTGTCCTCAAGAGTGGGGTCTTCTTGAGACCCTAAGAGATGCTACATTTTCCCTCCTGCTATATTCTCCTAGAGAGTCCCCCATGCATTTACCCGCACAATGTCAACTCCAAGCCGCCAATCAAAGTCTTTGGCAGGAGTTAGTCAGAAACATAGGGAAGAGCCACTCCTCCGAAGGAAGGAAATGATGAGTCTGCTGCACCTGTACTCACTCTCCCACCCTTTTGTTCTTTGTCGCTAACAGGGCCTCGATGACTTCTGGCTTTTTGAGATGGGGAGATGTGAATCAAGTTTTAGTTTTACCTGGTTGGGATCAGAACACTATATTTATTACAGAAATGCTGAAGACACATTAATAATCAAGATGAATTGTGTTTTGAATGACTGCTATCATAGGACATCTAATAAAATACCCGGTGCCTGAGACTGCCAGCCAAAGCAAAACAGGGAGATGCTTGGCAGTGTGTGGTTGTGCAGAGAGCTGGCAGGGATTTCTCTTCTTTACTCTGCATTTTATACTGAATGTGGGCCCTTTCTTCAGTACTGCCCTTTCTTCCTGCTTCCAACCTAAATGATGATAAACACCTAACAATGAGTAATATTTTTTGCGAAGTGCTCTCTCACACACCGTTTCATGTAAGAGAGGAAGTCAGCAGGGTGAAGAGGGGGGAATTCTGGCTTTGGAGTCGGACTTGTCCAGCCTTAAGTTCCCTCTACGCCATGAACTAACTATTCATGGGATCGATCTGTACATTTGGAAAGGATGCCAGCTTTGCAGCTTTGACACGAGCACTGCTAGTGGTATACGTAACTATAGCTTGCTCATTCTTGTATTCACTATTCAGAAGGCTTTGTGTTTGTTCATTCTCAGTAATCAAAGATGTAAATTAAAGTCATATACAATGAAGAGATAACAAAATAAATTTTATCCTTTTTTGCTATATCTAGCTAAGCATTAAATAATAATTAAATTAAAATTTGCTACCATAATAAACACTAAAAAAGGATGATTTCCTGATCCTGGTAAAATAAGATGTATTTAGACTAAGACCTGAAGGATGTACACAGGTTCCACAGAGAAAGAGGGGACAGTTTCAGAGGAGGAGAAGTTGTGTGCAAGGGCTGGGAGTGTGGCGAGTACGAAGGCAGAGGCACAGGCACAGACAGGGTGACAGGGGTCTGGAAAGGAGGCTAAGATCCAGATGGTGCAGGGACTTTGGGGTGAGTTGGTGAGCTTCTCTTTATCCCAAGAACAATGCAAAACCCTTGAGAATTTTGGTCATTTGAGAACATGATGCTACTACATGTGGAAAACTGTGACAAAATTGTCAAAAGCAGAGCAAGTCCAGGAAAGTTGCAATTAGATTAGTTAAGTGAATAATTTACTAGTTGAGGAGCAATAGTGTGGTAGTTTGAATGAAGGGGGTGGTGGTGGTGGTAGAAGTGCAGAAAAGGGTATAAAATCCAGAAATATTTATGAGAAAGAACTTGATTATGGAATAGACATGCGCCTTGAGGGAAAGGTCTATAAAACCTCTGCAGTTCTTGGATTGTTTAACCTGGAGACACAAAAACAATGTAGAGTGGCAAAAGTGTTCTTTGTTGTCCATGTGGAATTTAAGGCACTTTTGAGATAATAAGAGGAGAGCTAATTAGGTAGTTGCCTCACAGCCTTTAATAAAAGCACGTGCATTTATCATATTTTATAAATAGTGTGCAGTTATGACAGTATAAGAAATTACCTCTATCCTGTTCCATAGGCAAATATTTCTTACATTGGTCAGGATCCTTGGTTGTAGACAACTGAATTTACTCTAGCTGTTTGTAGCATTTCAATGTTAATTAAAGAACCTGGTTAAGTCAAACTATCTATAGTAGAGCAGGAGGACTAGTTTTGAATACTTCATAATTGTGAACAACACACCCAGAAGCAACATACAGAAAAATACTCAGCCATCCCTGGGACAGTTTTGCATTCATGAAGTTTAGGAGGGAGAACACAGGACTCTGGCAGCACCAAGGATCTGTACATCTCTTATGCTTGCTGGCCAGAAACGCTCGCAGCCTGCATCTATCTCTATGAGTATAGGTATGCCATTATCCATTGCTGATTTCTGCATCCAAAATGGGAGTAATTGCAAAACATGAGTAATTTTGTGTAATAGGTGTAAACCAGATGATAAGCCATTATCCTAGCTGCAAAGGAATTTAGTTCAAGAAAACAAGTTAGAAGAGAGTATGTTGGTTACTTTTCTCTCATTGCTGAGACAAAATACCCAACATCCAAAATTAAGGAAGAAAAGGATTATTTAGCTCACATTTTGTGGGGCTTTCAGTATGTAATCAGCTGGCTCCAAAGTGGAATGGCATGGCACAGGGGTAACAGTTCAAGGTGGCAGAACACAGCACAAGGAACAAGAGCAAAATGGGAGCGGTGAGAAAGCCTCTTTTCCTACCTTGCATTGTAAGCCGCTATCCTACCACCCACCATCACCACCACCTGGGGAGGTACAGCACTCACACCATCTCTGTGCCCTTGTCTTGCACAGGAGGAGGATGTTTACAGAATGAGGACCCTGACCCCTGCTAAATTGCTTAGTTAAACTTCTAAACTTCTCAAGTTGACACAGTGTATCAACCATTACAGAGCTGTGGGATGGTTTTAGAGTGAGCCAATTTATGGTATCTCCTAATCTCTTTAGTGCCTTTATGTTTCAGCACATTTCTCTTCCTGTGATTAAACTCAGAAAGAACATAATGCTTCCGTCAACATAGCACAGCCACCCCCCCCCATGCAAGCAAACCATGCTTTCCCCTTTATTTTGTCTGAATTAAATACCCCTTTATAAAAGAAAAATCCACATTTCCCAATTTTTCTTGTAGTACAAGTAGCCATGTCCAATCGTTCTGGCTAGTGAAATGTGAGTAAAGATTGTTTTATGGGATTCTGGGAGAAGTCATTCAAAATAGAGACAGATGTTGACATTTTTGCCCTGAGAGCTTTTCTTTTCCTCCTTCTTGGGATACGCATGGTCTGACAGATGCTTTGTCTTGTGACTGCACATGGGAGATTGACTCAGACAGCCAAAGAAACCTTCATCCCAACCTGCCCAAGTATCTCCAAAGCTTCCAGACTTCTGCTTGTCTGAGAGGAGCAAACACTCTCAGCTTCCTGTTCTTTTATTCTTCTCTGGAGTTTTCCATGATAAACAACCAAGCCCAAATTCCTAACCAATAGCCTCTCATTAGAGTCTCATACTCGCTTTTGTTCTTACGCATCCATTTTCTATGCCATATGCAAGTAATCTTTTAAAGTAAAAATGACTATATCATTTTCTTACTTAAAACCCTGCAGTGATTTCCTTTTATTTATAGAAATAATTCCAGAATCTTAAACCTGGCCCATAAGTCACAACACCTTCTGCCCAGCTCATCCACCTCATCTGCAGGGCCTTGCTCCACTTTACAAGCTTTGGACACATGGACCTTCCTGCCAAAGGGTTTTCTCAAATTCAGGAAATGAGTTTGTTTTCCCTTTACTTCCTATACATACTCCTACTATGTCTTAGCAACTTTAATTACTTTAGTGAATAGACCTACTGTAGCCCAACCTAAAGGAGGCTTTCTCTGCTAATCTGTCTTGCTGTATCATTTTATTTTGCTTTCATAGCTTTAATGTCAAATCCTGTTTACATATGAGCTTATTTCTTCACTGTTTCCCTCTTAGATCATGACCTCCAAGAGAATAAGACCTTTGTCTGTGTGGTTGGTACTTGTACTATGCACTTGTCTTTGTATAAAATAAATCTTTGATGAATATTGGTTGAGTGTCAAATGAGTTGATTCATCCAAGAGTTAATTCATCAATTCTACCATAGAAGACAGCCTTCAACAATCAAATCTTACACGTTTTCACAGACATGGTGTCAAGTAGAGTTATAGGATTTTGTTGTGTTAAGGGAGCTTAGTAATCAATAACCATGTATAGAACTAGAGAAGATCAGAAAGATAAATAAATTTTTCATAGATGTTACAGCGTCCTTTCACCCCAATCCTAAAGAGTTCTAAAACACCTAATTCACTTGTCAAGTGATTTGTATGGATTCAGTGATTTGTCAAATATTTATCACTTGGCATAAGGGAGCAATTAGAGAGAAGATGTACCTGTCATACACAGACACGTGCGATGACAACTTGTCCAGAAGCAGATACACCATGCTCTGCCATCCTAGGCAGGGCACCTAACCCAGCCTGGAAGCCAAGTTGTACAAGAAGGCTTTCAGGAGAAAGGTGGTGTGTGATGTCTTCAAGGTGAACAGGATGTCCACGGGCTGGTAGGGCTGGGGAGGGGATCTCAGTTATGAGGAAGCACACGTACAAAGACCTGAAACCTGAAACGGCAAGGCCAGAGCAGAGTGAGGAGATTTAGGCAACTCCTGGCTCCTTTCCTTTGGGACTCAGGTTAGCAGTCAGCATGCTGGGGACTCTCCAGACCTGGTTCCTAGGCCCACCATAACCATGCGGTACTCTGAACGCTCACTCACTTCTCTCTCCCGCACTAGACTGCGTGTGGGAGGGAGCAATTAACATGTGCTATGCAGATGTTTGAATCTGGGCAGGGAACCAGATCAGAGAAGGCATAAGGCATGCACATCTGAGCGACGAGACTAGAGTTTTCTTTTTGACTGATAACCACGGTCTTGGGAATGAGTGGGAGCAGGGAGGCTTCAAAGGAAGGCAAAGAGAGCAGTAGAAGGGAATTAAAATAAAGACACTATTTTGAAGAGCCACCTTATACCTAACATATTTGGTTAGCACCTTTGAGAACAACAATCACAAGAAACATTTGAAGTAAGCAAATATGACCCAACATTCTTGCATATTTTATACATTATGTGAACCCTAAAGCCCAAACGAGTTTCTTTACTCTGTTTCACAGTAACAAAAGCACTGTTTCCCTTCCCTTTGGTTCTGAGCCCAGCAGCCCTCTTTCTGTTCTTCACCAGCAAACTCCCCCAGAAGTCATCTCTTCCAGCTCAGCCAGGTCTCAAGCAACGGCAAACTACGCTTTCCCTGCTTTCCTGAAAATCCTCACACTGTCTGATGGTTCACTTGGTTGACAGCTCCTTGGCTTCTCAAATCACATTTTTCCAAGCTCTGAAATATTAATTGTATTTTTTCTCTTTCCATGCCCAGCCTTATTCCTTCTCCACAGCTGATCTACTGTGTCAAACTGCCTTTTAAGTGTTCGCATTCCCCACTCTGCTTGAAATCTATGGAAAACAATGTTATTGTCAACCCCCTCCCCTGACCAGCTTCAACTTTAACCAATCAATCTGACCTCCAAACCAGTATCCCCTGGCCTCTAATTCTTTCACGTGAACTTCTCAAACTCTGTCTACCCAAATTTGAATGTCATATCTGCCTCCTTCACAAAGCCTGTTCGTTCTCCTCATCCCTTATCTCCATTAATGAAATCATCACACACTCAATTAGCCCAGGTGTAGTCCTCACAGTAATTCATGTCTCTTCTTTCTTTGTCTCATACATACACTTAAATCCTATTAATAGTCAAGTCTGGTTAATTCTATCCATAGAAGAACTTTTCAGTTAGTGCAATAAGAAGAGTTGTCAAGAAGTGATTCTGGAAGCTCCCCCTCAAGGTTTGAAAAACAAGCTAGTTCTAGCCAGGGGATCTTCCTCCCCTAGATCCCAGGGATCGGGTCCCATGGGGTCAAGGGGCTTCCTTCCTCCACATGGGTCACCATTTGCCAGACACAAGATTTCAAGATTCGAAAGAGCTAGCATCCGGACCAGTTCCTAAAGTACTGGCACTTCCAACTGAGTCTCATCCCAGATACCTCGTGCATTTCTCCAGTGGCAGGTTTGTTTTTAAGCTTGTCTTCTAGGACTGGGGATATAGCTCAGTGGAATAAGTGCCTGTCTAGCAAGCACAAGGTCCTGAGTTCAATCCCTGGTACCACAAAAAAAAATGCTTATCTTCTAAAAAGAGAGGCTCACAGCTGACTTGGGAGTGTACTTCCACTGGAACACAGACTCAAACACACAGGTGGCCCTAGAACCATCCTATGCAGGGTAATATTAAATTTGGAGACCCTTGGCTTTCTTTTAAACCAGTTTGTTTGTTATTTTCTTCTTCAATAAAGCCTACTCCTTAGCCCTTGCCATGTGTCCTGGCAACACGGTAGGGGATTAGCCACAAAGGACCAGCGTGGAAATCCATGTTCCAAGCTCTTCCTCTAGTCCTAAAGCAGCCTCTGGTTAACCCCTTATTTCCTTCCAAGTGAGTTAATGCAACAACTTAGCTGAGCTGCTGCCTCGGATCTTGCCTGTCTGCATCCTGACCTTCACGTGCTCTCTAATGGTAGATGTAAAATAAAAATCCAATCACCAACTCCCCCCTTTTAAATCTTTAGTAGCACAAGGAGCCTATAATGATGTTTCTCTTTTAAATGGAGCAAAATTCTTTTGGACTTTCAGTGGGCTTAAATTATTTATTATAATATTGACAAAATCTATAGATGCATAAGACTAGGTATAACAATTTCATTCTGCATAGATAATATAAAAATCTAAATCTAAAAGTCAGTACGATCCTGTGCTAATGATGGGTGCACAGTCTGCAGTGTGATTTCCTTGGGAAATTGCATTATCATGGGAATGTCACAGACCACAAACAGACAGCACTGTCACTAGGTGATGTTGTCTTACAGGACTGCTGTGGAATAGGAATTTGATGTTGAGGGAAGCATTAAGTGGTACAGGACTGTTTGTGATAAATATAAACAAAACTGTGGAGCAAGTAAAATTCTGATGGACAACATTATTTTAATTTGAGAGATTCGTAGCAGAAGGGTAAAGCTAGATGTCCCATGTGTCTAGTTTCTATCTTTAATCTGTTGGTATATCTTTAATTTAAGATACTGAAGAAGGTAAAGGGGTCACTGCTGCATACTTAAGAATGCTGTTCATAATGTTATTCAGCAGCATCAAAATTTTGTTTACCACTTTGGGATATTCAGACTACCCATGTATCCTAATTCTGCCCATGGTCTAATCATCATATGCCAATTTTAGTGAGCTATCTGTCAATCCCTATGAGGCTACCTTGTTCACTTGAAGATAAGGTTATCATCATGGCATGTTCAAATCTGCATTGGATGATTACTTAATTCAATTATTATTGGATTTGTGAACAGGATAATAATATTTCAAGTTAATTTTTTTCCACTTATAGATGTTATACAAATATCAAAGGCCTTGACACAGAGCCAAGGGAAGTGATCCCCTCAGACCATGTTGAAATGCCTTGACCACAAGTCATATTTTCCATCATAGTTTCCACTATGTCTGAAGCTGGAAAGAAAGTCTATACAACTCCTATGAAAAACCATCACTACATACTATTCCAGGATGTTATTGGGCTTTTACTTGGCATAAACAAAGTATTTAACTTCATAAATTTCTCTCTGTTCATGTGGTATAAGCCAGCCACACTGAGGAAGCAAATTCCTCTGCACAACATTCTTATTATGATTTCACACTAGAATCGCAATTTATTGTCTACTGTAAGTAACAAAAATTGCATTCTAATACAATGTGTTTTATTTCGGTTATTATAAGAAAGAAAGATTTTGTCGTTATAACTGGTAAAATAATTCCTCATGAATATAATGAACTCAGTGTAGGCCAGCTGTCATTTTGCCATTTGAATGTGTCATCCTAACCTCATACAATCAAATACAATTACTAACCCATTAGAAGTTGAAAACTGTCACTTGAGGTCAGGGTCATAAACTGGTAGTGCAGTATTTTGTTTGGACCACACATAGTTATTTCTCTAAAATCAGATTTGAATGTTTTTTTTTTTTTTAAATGGAGCATAAAATGTCTGTGCTGGTATGGGCCCTACCATTCTGGGCTGTTTTGTAGCGAGTGTGATCATTTCTTCACAGAATGAACTCTACTGAGTATTCAACTCCCACACTGCACCTACAGTCACTATAATGTGACCACAGACACTAAATAGGGTAACAATTAAATGGTCCAGAACATGTGTTTCCTCCTTGTAGGGCGTTCATTTGTGTTTGTTTTCTTTTGTTTAGGTTCTTTCTCATCAAAATAAGAAAATAAAAGACAGATTTTCTTTGAGAGATTTTGTGTTCCAAAAGTGTTTCTCACTTTCTCTCCCATGAGGATCTTGCACTCTCATCTGAGCATTACTGAAATTAACACTAATTCCTTACACAGGTGCCCAGTCCAATGAGGTGTCCTGTTAATTTTCCAGCAGACCTCTTCTCCTCATTTGTCACACAGCCCACCCTCCAGCCACATAAATGGCCTCTCTCCTCTTGGACATCTCACCCCCCAGATGACACGTTGTCCTCCTGCCCAGGATGCCCATTGGACCTCATTAGGCTGACAAACTCCTACTCATCCCTTAAGATTCTGTGATGCAGGAGAGGTCTCCTCTCCTTAGGAGGCTCTCCAAGTGCCCCGTGGCAGAGTCAGCTTGCTTCCTGTTCTGTATTCCCCAGGGCACTATGTAAAACAGACCTCACTGTAGCACCAGTCCCTTGACTTTGGAACAAGATCTGTGAGTCTCACACTGAGTTCTCTACCTCATTTCTTTTTCTAAGAGATGGAGGACCTGGATCACCACCTTTCTCCTGAAGACTAGAGATATTACCAACTTTTTACAGGGCAAATAAGATGATAAGAGTAAGTGAAGGAGAAAAAAAGTGAAGGTCAAATAATAAAGGAGGCTGTGATGAAGTCTTAAGTCTCTTCCAAACACAAGGATGATGCATTTGCAGAGCTATAAGCCTGGAGTTTAATTCCTTTCTTTGGAAAAGAGCTGCCATTGTCACTTGAAATATTGCTCCCATCCCATTCTTTCTCTTCTCTCCTTCTGGAAATAGGATTCCAATGTGTGTTAGGTAACCTCACAGTATCTCCTATGTGTTCTATCTTTTCTTGTCTATATTTTGGCATCTCTGTGCTATCTTTTCACTGTTCTCTAGTTCATCATTTCCTTCTTCAGCTCTGTCTAATATGGTTTAAATGCAGCAGCAACTTAAGTTCTTAATTTTTGTTATCACAATTTAAGTTTAGCCATATAACTGCTTGCAGATTCTTATGTCTCACAGCATGCCTTTTAATGACTTTATTGTCTATGTCTGATAATTGACACATGTCAAGGCTTTGTGATATAGAGGCTAACTCTACCTGCCCCACCTTCACCCCCTCAGTCCTTACCATTTTACTACATGCTGGCCCAACCTCTAATGCCAGCGTCTGCTTAGCAAGTGATCTACATCCAAAGGCCTGAAGTGCTGGGCAACTAACATTCTCTGTGAGTAGCTTTGCTTCTTCTGTTCTCTTCTGAAGCCAGATAAATCTGAGCCTCATGTTTTGACTGGTCCTAGCATTGTCCAGCAGGACTGAGCTCTGGTTTCCCACAAGAATACCTAGCTTGACAAGGCAGCCTTTACTAGTCGCCATCATCTCCTTCTCTCTGTTGCTTCTCCACCTCTCCTGATTCCTCCCACCCCCCAAAAATCTCAACTCAGTGAAGGTGGTAAATCTGAGCCTTGGGAATGTAGTCTTGATCCTCTGCACTTAAAAAATTAAGAAGATGCTACATCCGTTTCTGCTTTTCATTTTTTTGTTTGTTTGTTTTTCTTTTTTCCTGTTCACCTTGCTTATAACACCATGTTTCCTTACTGCCTGGTTATATTTCTGAGCACAATACTATCTTTAAAAAATACTTAGGTAAGTTACTGGTGACTTAAGGATATTTTTTCTCCAAAAGGGATTTTTGTTGACCCCTGCTCAAGTCTTAGGGCAATATTAGTCTTGGATTGCCTAACTGGAGTAAGTTTTGGGGATACCTTGACCCCTAGTTGCTATAAGCATGGAGTGCAAGTCCAGCAAGGGTTACTTTATTTCAGGTTAACTCTTGAGACTCCTCAGGCTTCCCTGTTAATATGGAGGAGTTGCCAGATTACCTAGATCATGAGGGGTATGAAGTCTGATTTTTTTCCCATCTTTCAAAGCCATAAGAACCACAACTTAATTTTGCAGTAGTTTCTTCCAAATCAGCAACTGTGCTCAAGGCAGAAGTAGCTCTGAGTGCTGGGCTTTTGTATGTGGCTGCTCAGCTCCTTTTAGAGGGTGGCTGAGTCATTTTGGGGGTACTGTTAGCTCTTAAGTGTCTTTAAAAGATACTTTTATATTCTGCCCCTTTGTTTTGTTGTTTTCAGTGGTTGACTAAAAATACCTAGATTGTCACTGCTTGAAGAAATTTCTAGGTGATAGCATTATTACAAAACCTCTTTGTACCTCCACTTTTGCTTACATTCATCACACCTGGAACAGGGCCAGGCCACATGGTTAGTACTCAACAAATGTGTGCTCTGGAAAGAACTCATAGATTAAGGAAAAAAACAACTCACCAAAAAGCTGCATTGTGGGAAAAATGAGATAGCACATGTGAAAATACAGATTCAAATATCACTGGGTAAGTACAGAATGGTTTTAGTGCTCCCAAAGCCAAGTGTGGGAAGAGGCAGAAGTAAATACAAAGATTCCTCACTTCCACTCCAAGTTCTCATGAGAGACGGCACTCTGAAGAATAACTATGTCTCAGTCTTAGAAAGGCAAATCTTCCAGGGAGCCATGGAGCTCCTACCCACGGCTTCCAGTCAGGACAGAACTGTCTCAGTGCAATGTGACTGCTTCCCAGGACCTTTCTGCTTGCAGGTAAATCTGTCTCACCTTGCAGTCTGGTGAAACTGCATGGTGTGCACAATTCAGAAATCAACTGGCCAAGTAAGCGAACATGCGCAGCACCGTTACAAAAGGAAGATATCCCAGGTGAAAGGCAGGTATTCTCTGGCCACTCTTTCTGACTTTAAATTGAATCTAGACTTATGTTGAGTTTGGCTGGGACTGCAGAGTGGAACATACTGTCAATCAATTCATACTGTGGGTCACTCATGAAGAGTGCTTTAGTTAACATCCACTCGGTTCAGTTACTGAAGAGCATCTACTGAGGCCATGTTGTGTGCACTAGGCTGGGCCTCAGAGAGCAATGTATTAGTAACATGTAAAGCCTCCCTTCAAAGAGACTGTATCTGGTAGGCATACAGAGACACGGGAACACAATTACTATACACCAAGGCACTTCAGTACTGGTGCCCCAAATAGTTATGTGTTTGAGGTTAGGGTGTGGGGTGAATTCTCCACTACTTTTCGTCTTTGATTACATGTTAGCTCCTCAATCCAATAACAGAGTAGATAGTGGTCTATGTATCAGGCTTACCTAATACTCAGATGGAGGTGACTACACAGTATTTTTGAGAGCAGAAGTGTTACTTTTGGCTGTGTGTTCTTCCGCTGCATGTCCATTCTGTTTCCCTGGACCTGAATTTCTCCCACTGCCAGAAGGAAAGACTGTTCTTAGTTACAAATTCAGCTTAAAGAGAAACTGGAGACTGAAAATCTTCTGAGAAATCTGTTTCTCACCAAATTATTCATTCACTTTACAAATGCAAAAGATGGGATAAATTTCAGGGGGAAAAAAAAGAAATTTGATCAGATAAACTTTCATTCTTCCTAGCTTTGGGGCACTAATTCCCTTCGCACAGATTGAGCTTTTACTGTCTAGTATTTCCACTCAGCTCTGAATGGTCTGAAGAATAGACAGCTCCTTGATTTACTGGCCAGGTAACTTACGTGTGTGTGTGTGTGTGTGTGTGTGTGTGCGTGTGTGTGTGTGTACTGGTGCAATGTGAGGGGTTATGGTGGGAAAGAACAAGAATAAAATCTACCCAAAACAAAAATAATGCCTCTCCAAAGTGGACCTGGCATTTGACACTGAGCAGGATGAATTTTCTGCATAACATTTGATATAAATGGGAAAGGGGAGGGTGGGAAATGTGCTGGATCAGCACAGGGATTGCAAATGCAGTAAAAATGGTACCTAAAACTAAGAAGGGGAAAAAGAAATGGTTTGAAACACTGTGAGTAGAAGAAGAGACAGCAGGCATAGGTGTTTAAATGGACAAAAATAAACATCAATCAGAAAAAGGAGGAGGGATACAGGAAAGCAGAGGAAGAGGGGACAGATGAAGAAAGACAGGGAGGAAGCAAGTACAAAAGCTATTTCTGGAAGATCGTGGTCCATTTCTTAAGATGCAGTGAAAATAAGAAGAGTGCATTCTGTGAGAACTGTCCCCTTTTCCACTTTTCCTTGCAAAACTTCTTCATTCGTACCCTGGGTTTAGTCCAGTATGTGGTTCCTTCTAGATTCCTGAGTTTTCTTGTCAAGAAAAAAATTATTTTACAAAACCCACTGCAACTAATGTATTAAAATATACTTCTGTCTGATGGAGACATAGTGAAAGGAATTGCTGATAGTGGAAGTGTGGAATATGTGATAGACCTGCTTTGGGGGAGGGTCACCTCTGGGAAAATTGAGGCACATGTTCTAGGTCACCTACACACAAGCTACCCAATGGCCAGTTCTGACAGTAACAGAAAAAATAACGGTTACATGAGGTGGAGAAAAATATCGAGAGAATTTATGAGAAATAAGTACAACTAACAATGTT
Source organism: Dinomys branickii (assembly GCA_004027595.1). NCBI lineage: Eukaryota > Metazoa > Chordata > Mammalia > Rodentia > Dinomyidae > Dinomys > Dinomys branickii. The sequence continues at coordinate 20,352 of PVLD010010004.1, read as the reverse complement.
CGCTCGTGGATATACATTTTTATAAATTCAAGAAGGCAGCCTGTAGCTAGTAGAGTGATTAGCAGAGTGGGCAAGAGAAAGTTATTGATTACTAGGTGTCAGGTATGTGGCCATAGGTCTTTAAATGGGTTATCTCAATTCTTACAATAGCCATATGAAGTAACTTAGACTCCCCTTATTTTATAGGTAAGAAAATTAAAGATTGAGAAGATTTAGAAATTCACTTATTGTAAAACTGACACCTAATTGCTACCTCTATCTCCCCAGAAAAGAAGAAAAGGATGCACATTGCTGTAGACATTGTTCTGTAGTCAGCCAGTCCTTGAAATAATTCTACGAGGTAGACATTAGTATCTCTGTCTTACAGATGAGGAAACTGAGGCTCAAAGGGTTCAGCAAACTTGCCCAAGGTTACATTCTAGCAAGTGATGGATTTGGAATTTAGCACGAAGTCCATTTCACTCTGAGGCCAGTGTCCTTCCCTTTCCTACCAGGCCCCTAGAACGTGTTCTGGGGACTAATACTGGGCTCACAGTGGGGCAGGGATTAGAATTTTGAACAAAGTCCTTTCCAGTCATTTTCCTGTCAGAGGGTCTCCACTTTACCTAGTACCAGATGCCAATTTTTCCAGTGTGAAAGGAAGCTTTTGCAAAATAGAAAAAGTACTTTCATTCCAGAGAGAGTCCTAGGAATAAAAAAAAAAGAATGTGCAAAGAAAAGCAGTGGGGGAGAGCGCTAATAGCACTAGTTTCATTCTCATAAGGGAGAAAGAGACATTTCAGAAATGATGTATTGTAGGAGATTGAAAACATGAAGCAGGGTCGGAAGTGCAGTGTCACAGACCCATGGAGGAAGTGGCCACCACAAGAATAGCCTTGATTGCAATCTGGTGTTAATTAGGCTTCCAGGGTCACAATGAGCATAGAAGACTGAACTCTAACCATCAGCTCGTACATGAAGGTTTTTATAATATGAAAAGTTATTCAGTTCTCCTTTCATGTTGTCCTCTTGAATCCTCACATTAATAGAATTGCTTTCTGGGGAACTATCAGCAGCAAGAAAATATAAAATACTAACATCAAGAATTTTTTTTAATGTCCTTAAAAAAAGCAGCTAGGAAATTGATACCTGATTTCTAGGTATGTCTTGTAGTTTTGCCATCTACCATGGACCAGAGATAACTTTTCCTTATGAAGAATTGATGATAAGTTTGCAGGTATATCATGTTGAAGATGGCCTTCATTCAGCACAAGGCAAGTCCCTGCTTGGTGCTTAGTTTAATCAATGAGAAACAAACAAACGACAAGCAATCCAAACAAACGTGAAGCTAAGGGAGTTCTGCCAAAGAAGAGGAGTAAGACATTCTGGGAAAAGAGGATGAGGGAGGATCCTTTCCCTTTGGGTTAGTTTTGGTTTTGTTTCATCTTAGTATTCATCAACATTAATTGTTTATTACCTTTCCCCTTCAATAAATTGAAAAGGTCCATGATTGGTCAATCTCCTCGTAAATGTAGTCCTTAAGAACTGGGCTCTGAAATAGGATTACTGTGTTGAAATTCTAGCTTCCCTGAAATTAGCTTTGTAACCTTGAGAAAGTTCCTTCTCCAGAGGCAGGAGGAAGATAGCAATTACCTACCACATAAGCATACAGAAAAACTGCACGATTTAGTATTTGTTATAATAGGGCCTGATGCCCATATAGACTAGATACATTTTGTTTGCTGTGATTACTCCCCACAACTGTAGCCCCATTACTTAGTGTAGTGCTTATGTAGAGTAGTTGGGAAAAAAAGGAACGACTGGATAAATATGTGAAACAAATGTTTTGTTTCTTTTTCCTTTTAAAAGGAATTTTTTTCTTAAGTAAGCCCAAATTTGCCATACTATCTTGATTTTGTCCCAAGTGCTAAAATAAAATAAAAATGAGGGTGCATGTCTGAATGGCACACGGACACCTCTTATTCAGGTATTCATGCTCTTAATGATTCTAATAGCCTGTTACTTCTGCTTCGTGACTGTTTATAAAGCAATCATGTCTGCGAATAGGCGGTTCACATCCACCCTTGAATACATTTTGGTTCTTAGTGAGTTCACTTTAGCATTACCTCCAAATGCAATCAGAGTTGACCCACTGGGAATTCTGTAGAACAAAGAGCTTCCCTATTTAGAATTTCCTTTGAAGCCAATTCATTATTCTTCGTCGTGAATTTTAGTGTCTCCATTCTTTCTCCCTTTCTTTAAAGTTACATTCTAAAATGCTATTATGGAGGAACTACTTGATCAAGACATGAATAATTCTTCAGTAATGGTAGTTGATACAGATAGCCCAGTTGAACCGCCTTCACTCAGGGAGAAGTAGCAACGTTGCAATGATTTGTTCAATTTGAGAAGAAACTGGCTGCTATGGTACAAACCTGTCCTTGGGTGCGTTTGTGTGTTGGGACTTTGATCTTCAGCGAGGTGATGTTGCGGAGAAGTGGAGTAGGACTTAGTGCAAGGTAACTAGGTCATGGGGGCAGCTGCCTTTGGAAAGGATTAAGATAGTTCTAGATGGAGCCCAGTGTGAGTGGTTGTTTTAAAGGAGCAAGCTGGCCTGTCTTAGCTCTCTAGCCTTGTATCTTACCTTTTTGCACATGGATCCTTCTTGCACATGTGCTATCATCATGCCTTCTGCCATGAGGCAAATAAGCGTAACGGAGACCTAAGAAAGGGGCCACCTACTCTTGGGCTCTCAGCCTCTAAGGCTGTAAACTAAATAAATGTCTTTTCTTTTCACATTATCCAGCCTCAGGTATTTTTTACAGCAATGGACAACGGACTACACTGACAATATGTTACACTCTAGTATTCCTCTCCTCTTGCAGGATGGGTTCTAATGGTTCCAAGTGGTCTTAATAAGCTCTGTTAGGTGGTTTTGTATTCAATGCGTATTCTTTTAAAAAAATATCTTGTCTTCTGCACTGAGATATCCTGAAGAGACAAAATAGTGTTGTCTAGAGGTAATGCCTGATAGTCATAATTTCTTTGGATTCTAAAAAATGGAAACGTTCGTGGTCACTGGTGGCACTGATGGTGTCTCCATTGAATGTATCCTAGAGCTACAGTTTCCTATCCTTTTGGAAATATATTGTCTGATAGTTTTTTAAACTAACCTTGAGGGGTGAAGTTTAATTATAATGATGATATAAAAATATGGACTACCATGTGAAATTAAAGTCCAAGTAAACCTCAAGTCACTCATGTAAAAGAATACATACGGTTCACGTCAATATTTTAATTATAGCAGTGTAATATTTAACTTCCCTTATATTTATCTTAAGTGAATGAAGTTAAGCTTGTGTCTTATTAGTGTTTTTCAAATTGAACTTTTAATTTTGTGGTAATTATAGACTTACATGCAGTTGTAAAATGTAATACAAGGAGACCCTGTCCACTCTTGCCAGTTTTCCCCAGTGAATATCTTTTATAACTACAGCACTAATCACTAATTTGTTCTCTATTTCTGTAAAAATTTTGTCATTTGAAGAACATTGTACAAATAAAATCACATAACTTATCTCTAGGAGAAAGAAGCTGTGGCTAATGAGGGAAATAAATGTTAAGAATTAAGGTCTTGGCTTGATGCTGTTAACTGACACTTTAACCTTAGGAAAATCATCTTTTCTTACCTATAAATGATAGGTATGATGACCATTGACTTCAGTGGGCAGTTACAAGTTAAAATCATGTCATCCCAATGCATGTTAAAAGCATCTCAATTGCCGCAGGAGGGCAGAGCTGAGGCTTTGGGAGGGAGGAAGTCTCTGGGACTCTCACAGAGGATGTTTCCTGCAATGTTCTTCTCTTTTCTAGTAGTGAGAAGACTATTGGAACCTTTTCTGTCATGTAAAAATCTGCTTCTCTTTCAAACCCAAGAATGCTAAGGGGTTTTTCTCCCCGCTCCTTCTGAAGTGATTTATAAAGACGCTTCTGGAACTCATTTAAGTAGGAAAATCAGAAAATGTTCGCCTGCAATTCCATCTCCTTTTATTCTCCTTGACCTATAAAAAGGACACAGGAGTAAATCACCATACAGGGTTCCCTTCTTACAGTGATATGTCCACAGATGGAACGGACTTCAGGACTGAAATTGATGGGAGGATAGGTGGTTTGCCTGCTATTAGTTCAGCTGCAGGTTGTGGTATTAATACTGGATTTATAGTACCTGACCTGTGGGGTTTCACAGGGTTCCCTGCTCAGACCTAGTTTAATAGTCCTACTGTCACTTTCTTGAAATTCTCCATAATTTTATCATTGAACTTGTGTTTTTTAAAGTAAAGTCCAATGGGATATTTGGATAGATGTGTGAGCAGAGGAAATAAAGGCAACATATGTGTTTGCTCTTGTAATTGCCACCTCATGCAGCCTTCCTAATGCCCCACAAGGAAAGAATTACCATGGTGCAAATTACATGTACACAAATTAAATGGACTTCAAAGACAGCAAAGTTGGCTGTGATATGTTTAAGACTGAATAAATTGGTACTGATAGCCTATTCTCAGCAGAACTTACTTGGAATAGAGAGAAGAAAATCAATGACATTCTAAGAAATGTGAACAACAAAGTATACCTAACCATATTCTTTCTTACTTTCCTACTACTTATGCAGATAGTGAGGATATAAAGGCAAAGATTTCTACAATTCTAATTCCTTTTAGTTCTTCCATATGCTCAGTAAGTCACATGTGGAATGTTCACATACCAAGAAATGAAATAAAAACAGTTTAGATTTGTGCAGTGTTTTCATTATCCTGAATAGAACAAAATCTATGCATGGGTGAGGTATGAAATAATAGTTGCATAATTTTGGTAGTCTTATATATCAGTTCTGATTGGTGCATTTGAAATAGATATTGTACAATAAATGTAAATGGTAAAATTTATAATAATAGTTTAAGAGTGTGATTTTCCTTATTTAGAACACTAAAACAAAAACGAATTCCTTGATGAGTCCGGAGAGGATCGTAGAAGAAAGGAGAAAAGCTTTATATTTAGTACTTTTTCTAACACTTTCCCTTGTTTTGTGTGAAGGGCCCTGCGTTTTCATGTTACTAAGCACCACAAATTATGTGGCCAGCCCTGGGTGGTACGGTGGTGGTGAAGAGCAGAGCACATGCAAAGAAACAACAGCCTCATTAGAGCTACTGATTGAATTTTTTTGGTTTAATGAAAATAAAATCAACTTGACTTGTTTAATAAAAGCTATTTTGAGCTCTTGTGCTTTGCTTTGTTTCAGGAGGATGCAGGGTACTTACAGAACTGAAGGAAAGACTGAGAGACAAGTTTCAGAACAGGCAGAAACTAAGAGAGTGCTAGTGATCCAGGGACAGCAAGTGAAGGACAATCTTGGAGTATAGAAGCTGGAAAGAAGCTGTTTCAAATGATTGTGCATATTTGTGCTGCTCCATCCACCAGTCTCCGACTAGAAGGAGAGTCTGATTGATCATGTTGGCTTTTCATTTGTCTAGAGGAAGATAAATTTCTTTGACAACATTCCAAGATTGCACACAATGGGAAAGAAGTCATTCCCCAAGTAGGAATTCAGTTGAAATTTAAATTTAAGTAAGTAAATGTGGTTAGTGGATTTCACAGTAGATAGTACAAAAAAAAAATCCTTTAATCAGATAAAGTACAACATAGAAACTTAGCACAATGGTATTTCCCTGATAGGGATGTAGATGTGATGGAGGAAAGAGAAAGGGCTAAAAAAATTAACTTTTTCTTCTTTTTCCTGTTTGGTTTTCTTCTTTCCATTCTTTCTGCTTTCATCTTTGTAGTACTGATACTGCAGGACACTTCAGTATCAGACTCATCATCTTTTAGAAGACTGAAGAGTCAAAGGGGACCCCAAGGTAAAGAGAGGAGCAGGATCCTAGCCTGGATTTTACCCTGAAATACTAAAGTCTTCATGCAGTTCTCATAACTAGCTTAGTTCACCAGGGTAGAAGATGTGGGAGGTCAAAAATTGCAGCAAAATTCCAGCTAGTGACTAAAAATTCACATTTTCTGATGTGTCTTCTGGGACTCTTTGTACATTAGAAGCTTAGAGGAGAGTCAGGATTCAAGGGACTTTAGATCTTGGTTACAAAACCTTGGCAGCAACTATAAGCCCTTTAAATTTCCTATTTGTGGCCCTGTTCAGAATTTTCTTTATGCACAATCTTTAAAAAAATAATATTGCTAAGGTTTCTTGCTCCAAGAGATTTTGCAAGTAACTTGTCTTCTGATTCCTGCTCAGATGATACACGAAGATAATGTCAAGGAAAGTGCACTTCCGTCTTCAGCATTTTCTTGAAAGTGAGTAGAATGTTCCTTACTCTGTTGGAGGCATCCATACTTCCTTGAAAAGAGTGAGAATTTTTGTAGCAGAAATGTGAAAAGGCAAGAAGAGTCAAATGAGAATTTCTAACTTTCAAAATAGGTTACTGGAGTCCATAGAAGAACCATAGCAGAAATAAGCCTGAGAAAGCAAAAGTTTTGAGATGAGACTAATTAAGAAAGGAGGGCTGGGGAAGTAGCTCAGTCAGAGAGAACTTGCTTAGCATGTGTGAGGCCCTGGGTTCACTTCCTAGGATGTGTGTGTGGTGCTGGGAAAGTAAACAATGGGATGCACAAGAAAAGCTCTTAAAGATGGGGACCCAAAATTATGCTAGAATGCCTTATTAAAAAGGAAAGAAAAAAGATGCAGATGGCTTTGCTCCCAGGGGCTTGGAATGAAGTCACTGAGCCTGGAAGGAAGTGTAAAATGGAATGGAGGGTTAGTGACATAGCTCAGTGACAGGACGCTTGCCTGACATGCACAGGGCCATGGGTTTGATTCACAGCACTGTAAAAGTAAATAAAAATGAAAAAGTAAATTATTAAATAAATAAATAAGATAGAATAGAATTTGGATGTAAGGGAGGAGCTGGACAGTGATCACCACTAAGATTACTTCAGTAGGCGAATGCAGAAGGCAACCCCAGGTGGAATGGGGCCTCATGGAAGCCAGGCTCATGATGTAGACTATCTATCAGCTACAAAGCCATTGTTGATGGGGTCTGGTGGACTCATTTTGGTGATGGCTTCCAGGCTACCTAATTGGTGGGTTGTCCATTGGAAGTGTGGATTTGAACTATCCCAATAAGGCACTCCCCATTTTTCAACCACTCTGGGACACTCACCAGCCCTTTGTGTGTGTGCGTGAGTGTGTGTGTGTGTGTGTGTGTGTGTGTGTGTGGTACTGCAGATCAAATCCAGGGCCTTGATCATGCTAGGCAAGGGCTCTGACTCTGAGCTCTCATACCCTCTTAAATAGGTGATGGGAACCTTTGATGCTGGTACGTGGGTGGGCACTGTGAAAGGGAACATGGTGGATTACATAGTGGAGAAACTGACCCCAGTTATGTAAGGAATGTTTCACTGTCTGACTGTGCCAGGAGTAGAAGCTTTGTCTCTTTACAACCTGAATGCTTTAGTCCTTCTTTCTCTATGTATGCTGTATGGTAGGAGAATTCTGTTGGGTAGAAAAATAGCTTTCTGATTTTTCATGTTTTAATATATCACTTTGTATCAATATTCACCTTGTCTGCAATCATTGAGAGGACATTTCCAAATTGTGGCACCAATATGGATCATTTCCATAGCACGTTCAATTCAGTTCAATCACATTCACCAAGCGTGTATTAAATACTAACTGAACCAGGCACAAGGCCATTTACAGGTGATACCAACTTGAGGAAGATATGATTATGCCTACCAACAGTTTGGACACATTTTAGCTCCGTGTTATTCCTTAAAGATGCTGCTGCTTATCTAAGACACCTAGCCAGTACGGAGTACCTGGTAGACACAGATGCATGCCAACAAACGAATTTGGCTTTTTCTCTCTCTTGGTTGCAAACTAACCCTCCCTCATTCAGTAGTGACTTACATAGCCTTTAACAAGATTGAAAAAGGTATTTGGTGATTCTGCTCACTCTCACCCTTTCCTTTTGCCAATTCTTACCTTGTTGCTCAAACTTCCCAGCCCTAAAGACCCCTCTCAACCCTCCTGGTACCCCGGAGTCCACCTCCCTGGCTTCAGGGCAAGCTGTTGCACACTCCCAGAGTAGAATTCCTACCGGCTCAGTTCCCATTTAGCTTCGAGAACAGCTGCTTGAAGGTGGCTGAGTGGGTAGCTGGAGGCTGTCCAGCTCCATTTGACTTAGACTAATAATTTAGAAGGATTTGTTTCTTTCATTTGTTTCTCATTCTGAACTGAAAAAGAATGGAAATTTGTCTGCTGAGTGGGGTGTAAGGTAGCAAGTGGGCGGGGTTGAGAGAATGGGGCCGGGTACCTTGTTCCTGCCACCTGTTAGCTGCGAACTCCAGTTCTGTTCTCTGCTGTGCTCTGTGTCTGCCATCTGCCAAGCTATGTTCGTTAGGTCTCTTGGTTACACATAACAGGAATTAATCTGACCCCTCTCAAATCAAATGGATGTTTAAGTGTACAGGGATCTTTCTCAGAACCCCAGGGCAAAAACACAAGTGAGCCTCAAGAAGGACTTAGTGAGCTCTGCAGTCTCAGACCTTTCCTTTCCTCCTCCCTCATCTTCTCATGATTTGCTTTTCCTTTCCAGGGCCTTTTTTTAAAGGATGTATTTACTTTTGCCCAGGAGTTGAAATGCTCCCCCCGCCCCCATGCCCAAGGACCTGAATCCATGTTTAAAATTGCATTCAGCTGCAGAGGCTGACACTTCTCAGTCCCAGTTCCATGGCCACACCTGATTGGTCAGCTTTGGTCTGGGGTTTGTCCCTCATCTCATCAAGCCCCATGAAAGGGAAAGAGACAGGGTATAAACTTGATGAGAAAACTTAGCTCTGTGGATAGAGATGTAATTCCCAAATAAGGAGAAATAATTGAGAGTGGAACAGATTTACTAGGTCCCTCATTCCCAAAGGTGTGCTACAACAGACCTTTTTCCTGCTAGATCCCCCAGTTCATTATTCAGATACTTTTGTCATAAGGAAGATGTGATCAGTGTCATTTTTCAAGGTAGCCAACCTGCACCCACGCCAGGCTCTTACAGCAACAGCACTGGAATTCCAGTTGCCATGGATCTCCACGTGTTAATAGCTTGGTCTCTAAGTGAACTGTGGATCTGTGAGTAGAGATGATAAGATCTATGAATGAATGAGTATCTCTGCCAAAATCACAGCATCCAATGACAAGGGCAAAGAGGCATTGGCTCTTTGTGTTTCTGAAGTACCCTGTTTTCCTCCTACATATAAAGAAAGAGGGACAGTGGTACTCAGCAGGTTAGACTGCGTGAGTTACGGGCCTGACTCTGATTATCATACATACAATATTGCAACCATAACCATATCCAACTCACTCATGAGTTGAGCATTTGTTAAATGCCTACCATAAGCCTGTGATACAATGGCCCCACCCCTAGACATTTTACAGTGTAATATGTTTTCATTATCATGAAGTATATATTTTGTAATTAGCATGAAGTATTTAGACTTACAAAGAACTGTCAAGAATAATACAAAGAACATTTGTGTATTCATGATTGGATTTAAAATAAAACATACCCATGGCAGTTGAAGTCCCTGGTAACCTCTTCCTGAACATATTTTCTTCCCTCTCACATGAAGTAACTACTTTCCTTAATTTGGCATTTGTCATTAACCATCTCTTTCTTTTTTTTCCTTTTTCTTTTTCTTCTCTTTTTATTTTTCAGTGCTGGAGGTCAAAGGTAGGGCCCTGCAAATGCTAGACAAGCACCTTACCACAGAGCTGTACCTGCAGAAGCCATGTATTTCCTTCTATATTTACATTAGAGATTCAATTGTGACCCCTAAAGATATTTAAATCCTAACCCCAGTACTGTGAATATGAACCAAGGTTTTGGTCAATTAGCAAGTTAAGAAGAGATCATTGGCATGAACCCAGTCCAATCTGACTGTTCTTATAACAAATGGAAAATTTTGACAGACAGGCAAATGGTGGCGATAAAGGCAGGTGACAACGACTATCAGGTGAGGGCAGAGGTACAGGTGATGAACCTACCAGGGAAAGAGCATCAGAGATAACCAGCATAGCACCTGGAGGTAGTGGAGAACCAAGGAACAGATTTCTCAGAAAGAACCAATGTTGTTGACCTGGTGGTCTGCAATTTCCAGCCTCCAGAACTGTGAGTTAACAATTTTTTCTTGTTATAGCAGCCTTAGCAAACGAGTACAACTTACTATATCTGTATATGTTCCTCAACAAGCTACAATTTTAAACATATTTTAGCACTTTTTTATAAAATTTATCATGTTTTCTATGGTTTGACTTTTTCTTATTGAATTATGTTTGTGAAAATCACCCATTAGCACGTGTAGCTTTAATGCCTTCATTTTAATTAGTGCATAGTAGCTCATTTCATGAACACATTTTACTTCATACAATTTAATTATCCATTTATCTGATGATGGCACAGTAACAATACAGTTATGCACATTCTTATCTATATCTCCTTGCACATACATGAAATAACTTTCTGTGATTGTATACCTGGTGTTATGGTTTGTGTCTGCATGTCCCCCCAAATCCTCATGCAGTTATGGGGCGGCTTTTAGAGTTTATGACTGATCCATGATCCAATGCTGGGATTATGGGTGTGAGAGCTATACCCACCCTCGGGTGGATAGTTTGTATATATAAGGAAGAGGAAGAGGCTACTGGCTGCCATCCCTGCTGCCATTCCTCCCTTCTTGTACTTGTTGCTTTGCTGTGTACCACCGCCATGAACTGTTGCCCTTTGCCATGTGCCACTCTGCCTCAGAACCAGCCAAGTATGGACTGAAACCTCCGCAAACTGTAAGCTAAATAAACTTTTCCTTCCTTCATTTTGGGTGTTGGGTATCTTGTCTCAGCAATAAGGAGAAAGAAACCAAGATGCCTGGGCATTTTATCTGTCTGCTATTACATGTTATCAAGTTTTCACTATTACCAACAGTGTTAAACAAAGTCATCTTGCTGCTGTACAACCTTACCAACAAACAATGTCATCTGATATTTGAATTGTTTCTGATTAGTCAGTGTGCCTAGTGGTGATACTTAAAATTATGAAGGGTTCTGTGAACCCGTAAATACAAGTATTACCAGTAAATACTATGGGAAGGACTGAGCGGTCCAAGTTAACAAGGGAGGGGTGGGAGAGAAAGTATTCTGGAAAAAGTAGCTCTCAGAGGAGGACATTAGAAAAAGCCAGGTGAGCCATTTGTGCGTAGGGGGCTTGACTGAAAATCCAGAGGTAAATATAAAGGGGGTGTGGTTGACTACGGAGACAGGGACTGCATCCATCAGTGCTGACATAGCTCTTTGATAATTCAGGTGGATTCTTCTCCTGGAAAAGGAGCAATACTTTATGAGCTCTAGGGTGACTCCTCTGGCCTCCCATTCTAGGACATGTGCCTTGAATGTTGAATGAAGAAATCCTTTTTGCACTATGGATTTAGATCAGAGTTTAAAAACTGGGGCCAGTGGGCTAATGTAGACCTTCAAATCTACTTTGTTTGGATGTCAACAGTAAGTTGTAATTTTTGTATTTTGTCTCTTTAGTACTGAATAGCATTAAAGGAATTCAGTTTTCAACACTGTCAACTCATTTCTTTCTCTCTGATCTCCAAATCAACTAAGTGTGAGACCTCTAGCTATACTTGTGTGTGTGGAGAGACAGATAACCTACCCTTGGGGTAAACTGGTTGACGTATATGTGCCAGTTGAGGTCACTGCTAGGACTACCGCTTTAGTGGGAGATATAGGAAAGGACTCAATTGGAGGATTAAGACCCACCTTGCTAGCGGGACTAGTCCCATCTCCTCTGGCAAGTAGAGAGGCGTGAAAGGCTAAAAGCCCATTTGCCCAAGTTGGTTTACACGTATGGTGGGAAGAATCTGATGTGGAACCTGGTGTATGAGGTAAGGTTGGGGAGGATGTGGGAGTGGGAGAGGGTGGTGTTTTTCTGCAGGGATAGTTTACTACTGAGAGATTCAGAAAGCTGGCCTTTGAGGTAGGAGCTTTTTACCATGATGGCAGGGAGCACTGGTAAATAGTGGAGGAAACCAAGAGTTTGGGGGAGTGGTTCCTTTATGAACCTTTGAGGAACTGTCAAGGAACCCAAAGCCCACAGAGCAAGGAGCTTTCCTTTCAAAGCTCAAGAAAGTCCAAGGCAGTGAACCTCTTGTGCTTTTCTAGATTTGTAACTTTTCTTGGAAACTGCCTTAGCTCATCTGTTAAGTTTCAAACTGTCTGATACACAGACTGGTGTATTGAATTGGAGGAGCCTGAGGTCAGGTAGCAGGGGAGGGGAGCTGCCTCGGCTCACCTTGTACTATGTATCAAGCTTATTCACTGTTCTATAATTCAGATTCATGGTATCAGTAGTGGCTTGGGAGGAGACTGATATAGAACCCTTGGAGGACCAGAACAGTATATTAGAAGAATGTATTTGAAAGAACAGTAAACCCAAATGCTATGGGTGAGTCTCACTTTGATTCTCAGCTTTGGTTGCAAATTAGCATTATATGAGAGCTCTGCAAAAAAACCTCAGCGTTACAGGCTACACCCCAGACCAACTATAAAGTGGAACCTCTGCTGGAGAGTGAGGTAGGAAGTACAGAAGAAAAGTAAAGGGCCAGAAGGCCAAAAGGCCAGAGGGAAAAAGAGGAATCTGGTTCTGTAAACACTACAGAGTGCCTGGTTCTGAGAGCTAAACCAAAGCTGGGAAAGACATGAGGGTACATGTGCTATATGCTTGTGCGGGGGAGATACACTCTCCAGAAAGCACAAAGAACACTCCCTTATAATGCTTAAGCCAAGCTTGGAGAGCCATGTGCTTAGAATATCCTCAATAACTGAAACTGACACCAACTCAATTACAATTAATCATAATTTCATTTCCTTTTGTGGACACTCCCACCCCACGGGCCTTGGGTGGCATGGTGGTTCCTCAGAGTTTCAAATGAGGACCAATCCCTTGAAGCCAGCAGAAAGGAGGAGACTTGTCCATGATTGGAGTGAATTGCCAGCAGTTCAAAGAGCTGCTCCCTCTCTGTGCAAAGCACATATAGGTTCTGACATCTGACTTCTTCAGGGCTGTGGGACCTTTGCACAGGCCCACTCCCACCATAAAGAGTGTATCCTGACTAATAAATCTATGCTTTCATGTCTACTTCCGAGTGTCCTGTTTAATTCTTTGTTTGGGGTACCAAGCATCTGGGACAGTCACACCTCTTGGCACCAGGGAGGATCCAGGCATCCCTCATTTTATAAAACTCCATGTTCAGCCAAGACTGAAACACACTGGGCTAGAAGACACCACCTTCTGAATGGAATCAGAGGGGCTGTGGCACACCTCACTCCACAGTTAGTCTCAGGAACTGTATTTGCATAGACAGTCACCATCTCAGAACTTCTGTGCTGTTGGAAAATTGTTATATAAGTGGGAACAGCAACAAAAAATGGATGCCCTTGGGGTGGGAGAGGGAGAAATGAAGTTAGAAATAAAATGTTTTGTTTGTGAAAATACTGCAAACATTGCCAAAACAAAGTGAGATTTTTTACTCTGTTTTATGCCTTATAGCAATTGCAACGCCCTCCTGCACCCCCTTCTGGTTCACAGATCCCAAGGAGTTGTGTATTCCATCTCAGAAATTCGTTCTTCCTTGAACTCACAACATGGTTAGCCTCTGAGGGCATTCAGAAGGAATTGCTTAGAAAGAGCCCTGCAGGGAGCCTGTCATAATGATACAGTTTTAAAGAATACGGTAGACCACTTGGAGGGAATCGCTAACCACTCTCCTGTGTTTCCTTTTCCTTCCGATCTCCAAGCTTTCTGCAGTGCTTTCGTCTGGTTTCCAAGGCAGAATTTACAATATATTGCTGACTGAAGAACAGTTTAGTTTTATACAATAGTCTTGTTGAGTTTTGCTGTCTCACCAGGAGGACAAAGTACTATTTTCCCTGATATGTTCCTGTGTGTTTTGCTCTTAACCCTCCTGAAAGATGGAATGGATGGGGGAGGCAGGTGCATACATGCCCTGGTCAAAGCAGATCTCGTGTGCACATGATTCTTCCTCTTTTGCTAAATGGGCCAGCAGAGAATAAATCGTGCTTCCGGGTGTGTGCACATGTACCTGTACGTGATGCTTGTATGCTGTGAGTCCTTTGAGATACGGGAATGGGGAGAAAACAGGCTTCTTCTGTGGTCAAGCGGAAGCTCAGGATTCTCTTACATGGCTTGCTTTGTTTTCATGACACAGGACACCTGCATCTCCATCTTTGATCTTTCTGCTCAGCTAATCGTTTAACCTGGGAAGCTGTTGTTTCATGTGGCTATGTTTGGGATTTAGAGGATGCCCCTGAAGCCCGAGAAGTTCGCTTGCAAGGATGCCAGTGCCATTTCCTTCAGGATCATAGCCCCTTTTCTGTGTACCTGGAAGAGTTCAGTTGAGTGGGTTTTCTTTAAAAAATAAACTACATGCTTCTCCCACCTGTTCTCAAATGATTTATTCAATATTTGTTTTTCATCGAAATCTGGATATCGATTCCTACATCCCCACATCCCCACATCCCCGGGGCTAGTTTGCTTTCCAGTTAAATGGCCCTGCTTGTCTCTCTCCCTTTCTGTGCTGCAACTGTTCATTCCTGCCCTCTCCACACCAGGCCTATCGAGGACGCCACAGGTGTTGTTATATTTAGCATGCTTTTCTAGCAGGCCTCTATGAATACGGGACCTCCGCAGTGTCTGACATGAGTCCATGGGCTAAATCAATAATGAGCCTGTCGAGATAAATCGTCCAGCAATTGTTTTAGCCAGGCCAAAGGAGGCCAGCAAAATGCCAATTGCAGCCACAGTGGTGAACCGAGCTGCTGAGCGCAGACAGCCCAGGATTAACGAAATCACACGCGCTCAGCTTGCACCAGGGATGAAAACGGCTTTAAGAAAGGCATATGGAAAGAAAAAGCCAAAGTTAATCACAGAGTCAGGCGTCCATTAAAGCAGCAGCTGCTTGTAAAGGAAAGCACATCCACCGCTGCACAGCGATTTCTGCTCTCCTGCTCCGCGGAGCAGGGGTCGTGCAGAGCCGGATTAGCCAGCGAGGACCGCAGCGCAGCGGACGCCAGGGCGCAGGGCTCCGTGCGGGCAGGGTGATGCGCGCTCTCGACAGCCAGCTGTGGCTGATTATCCGCGGCCCCGCCTGGCGCTGTTGTCTAGTGCCAAGCCGTCCTGCGTAGTCAGTCACCAGCCGTCCTCTGCGCGCGAGGGCGCGACCTCATTTAGAGAGCTCTGGACAGTAAGTCCGTGGCTTGCTTGCTCCTCCGCGTTTAATGACTGCACCCCATCGCCCCTTGCTTCTGAGTCTGTCATAATTGTCAAGAAGAGCTTCGAGGTCTAGGGCTTTGTTAACACTCCCACTCTCCTCCCAGGGACACCAGAAGAGGCCAGGGGGTTAGGGACTGTCACAGACTTGCTGGTCTGCCTGGAATTCACTTGCACAGCTGTCCTAGACCATGACCGCGGTGAAAGTCTTGGGGCCTCTCAGACTGGGCTGGGCCTTCAGAGAGGTGGTCCACCAGCACGGCTGGATGGAAATGGTGTCATGAAAACAGAATCCCCAAATCAACTCAATTGAGAAACACTGGCTTTCACAAAGTTTCCTTTTACGGTTCATTGTAAGTGGCTTACTATCTTTAACATCAGTTGATGTATCTCCTGGATATGGATGATGGGTAGTTTCCAAAACTCCCCACAACATTTTTTTGGAAAGAATTTGATATAGGTTGAATGATATCTCCCAGCATTCATATAGGAGGACTTAACTCCCCTGTACTTCAAAATGGCCTTTGAAAACCCAGACCTCGCATACATAGTAAGTTGAGATAAGGTCCTATTGCATAGGCTAAACCCTTAATGCAATAGGACAGGAATCCTTATGAAAGGGAAAGATTTGAACAGAATGACAGACACACCCAGAGAATGTCACATGAAGACTGGCATTACTGTCACAGGCAAGGGAGCCACCAGAAGTTAGGAGAGAAACCCTTGAGGGGAACAAAGCCTGAAGACTCCTTGATGTTGGACTTGTAGTCTCCAGAACTGGGACACAATCGATACCTACTGTTTAAGCTGTTTAGCTTGTGGTACTTTGCTGTGGCAGCTCCAGGAAACTAACAATTCTCAAAGGAATACTGTTCAGGAAAAACAGCTGCTTCTGAGTTTCACCAGAATACCAGTTACAGCAGGCTGAGAACACACTCGCTGAAGTTTAAGATTTTAAGAAGTTTAAGGTTCAATTATGATTTTGTATATACTTCTGAGGAGAGCTAATTCTGACAATATTGATGTTAGTTTGCATTAGAAGACGTTTTTAGGGCTCATATAGTTTCTAAAGCAAGTGGATGCACTACCTTCTTGCACTCCTGAATACCCAAATTATAAGGTGGCTTCATTAATTAAGCTGATGATAATTTTTCTACCTTGCCCAACTAACCACTCTAGCCTATCATTGCACAGTAGCACAAGTGTCTAGGAATTACCCTAGTCTATC
This sequence comes from Dinomys branickii, assembly GCA_004027595.1. NCBI lineage: Eukaryota > Metazoa > Chordata > Mammalia > Rodentia > Dinomyidae > Dinomys > Dinomys branickii. Next base: position 3,744 of record PVLD010010004.1, on the reverse strand, counting down.
CACATTGTATCCCTGGTTCATGCTGTCTGGGACTAAAATGGAATTATCTTACAGCTGTTAGTTTTAGGTGAGCAGGTGGTACAGCTCTTTTCCTGAGGGAATTTCTAAGTTTGAATAGTGATTAGTCAAACTGGGGGATTTCAATGGCTAATGCTAAACTTATTCTGGGGACTGACATGGGTTTGTAAACAAATCTTGTTAAGTAAAGATATTCATACAGGAAAAAATGGACAAAACAACCAAGAATCAACAATCATTATGTGTGAGTGACAGCATTTAAGCTTTTAACTTGTCAATTTAGAGTACTAAAACAACCAACATGATACATTCCAAAATGTCAACCTCTGTAACAACCTCAATGATGTTGTCTGTACAAATAATGGATATTTCTAAAACTAAAAGGGACAAAAGAGGGCAATGTCATGGGGTACTTATAGGTTATACTTTCGTATTGCTATGACTGAGGCAGGTTGTGAATTCTTTATATGTATAAACTCACTTGACTAATTTTTATTTTCTGCAGTAGTGGAGATGACACTCAGGTCCTTGTGTATACAAGGCAAGTGCTCTCCACTGAGTTACATCCACAACCTAGAAACTGTTTTTATTTTGTAGATGGGAAACCTGAGATACTGAGCTTAAAAACTGACTAAGGTCCTCCTCTGGTGCAGGCTGGGAGTTGAATCCTTAAGTCACACTTCTGCAGGCTATAGGGTTATGATCCTGAATATCATATAGTCTTAAATCCCCAGTAAGATGATTCTTTCCAAAAAACAAACCCCAGCAAAGTTACTCAGATATGTTTGATAGTGAGTTAGTGTGGATGTCTTTATCCTAATTTGTCCCCTTTTCCTACAGATCTGTGATAGTATCATCCCTCAGAGCCTGGACTGGCATTTAGGAAGCCCTAGCGTGTAGCTGCAGGCTGCCAGCTAGCCAGGTATTCAGAAGGGAAATGTGTGGTGGAACTTATGGAGGGGATTCCTACAGCATCCAGGGTAAATGGGTCATTTTTCTCATCATCAGTCATCTATATTTTGTGCTAGGGCTTGAACAACCTTCTAAAAGGTGAGCACAGATCAATCATTTCAGCTGACATTTTGAAAAATACTGCAGTGTGGCAGAAAGTTAATGTATCAAACACCTTTAAAGATTAAGAAAAAAATAACCCAAAACTACAATGCTTTAAATTTAACCTCAAAACCTGGTCTGTGATTCAGTGTTGGGCTCGGAGTGTGTGTGTGTGTGTGCATATGTGTGTGTATAACGTAATTTGGATTCCACAGCCATGGTGTATATAGAAACACACCACAGAAACCACTCTAAAGGGAACAGCATTAAGTACATAAAGGATCTGCTGTATCTGGAAATTACCATGTAGATGTAGCCTTTGCATGGGAAAACCTTACAGTGAAGCAGGATTTGGTGAAAGGAGCATGGTAATCCTAGTTCCAGTTCTGCATCGCTGTGGGATCTAGGAAAGGTCACCATCTTAGTCCATTCAGGCTGATCTAACAAGGTATCGTGAATCAGGTGGTTTATAAACAACAAAGGCTTACTTCCCACAGCACTCAAGGCTGAGAATCCAAGATGGTGGCATGGTCGTAGTTGGTGTCTGGTGGTGACGCAGACTTACTGGCTCGAGACTTGGTGGGTGGGGCAAACAAAGCTGGATGCAGAGGCTCCAAAGTCTCATAAGCTCCATGTTTTTGGAAATGTCTTCAGAAATGGCTGCCACTCTCCCAGCCCGTTCCCTGATCCCAGTCACTGCTCTCCTTATACTCCTTGTGGCACAGAACTGTGCCTGACCCATCTCAGTGCCAAGTTCCTGCCTTTCCTCCTCTGGTTAGGTGACACACACCTTTCAAAGGACAGTCTCTATGATCAGCTTCTCCTTTGTCTCAGGTAATGCTTTCAACTCCTGCAGTTGATTTGGATTCTTCCCACAACATTTGACTGAATGGCTCTTGGGTGGTCAGTGATTCTGTGCTTATTGTTAAATACAATAACATTGTCTCAGTCATCACACTTGAACACTCAGTGAGACCCTTAGGGTCTGGCCCAAGGCTAAGTCTTTTGCTTCATCTCTTCTTTCATCAGCTTTACTGGCTTTATGGCCCAGTGGGCTCCCTATTATTCTGGAGACAGCAGTCCTGTTCCATGGCCTTTGCATGTGCCCATGCCTTTGCTAGTCTTCCAGGTATTTGCATGGTTGTCCCTTCACTCAGGTCTTTATGTAAACATCATTTCTTAAACTCGGTCTAAACACTGCTGCCAAAAATTCTCTTGCTTGCTGTAGGTACTTTTAAAGCATATATTGCTACTTATCTATCCCATATGTGTCTCCCCCAGAATATAATTCCATGAGGGCAAGGGCTCTCTTTTGTTTGCGCATGTATTTCAGTAACTATAACAGCAACTGGAACATTGCAGACGTCTGATAAATACTGGATTGAATGAACAAACATGATGATGATCCCTTGCTTCTTAGCTTCTGTGACACTTTTTCTGGTTCTCTTGTTGCTTCCCTGACCAGGCCCTCCTCTGCCTGGTCTGCTTCACTTGCTGGGGACATTAGAACTTCATCACTGGCCCGTTTTCATTGCTTTACATCTTGTGCTTGGGCTTTCTGTTTATTTTCATGACTGTGGTCCTACCCAACATGGCAATATCTTTTAGATCTTTATCACTTGAGTCTTCCTACCAAGAGGGAGAGCCATAGTTCCTCTACCTCCATGCAGAGATGTGACAAATTCAGCACAGGCAAGGAGGAGCTCATTGTCCACCTTCTGCATGCCTTCAGTTCCTGTCTTGATTGATGGCATTGTCACACACCTCACTGTCCAAGTTAAACACTTCCTGCCTGATAGAAACCGAGACCCCACACGGAACCAGACCAGACCTTCTGACACGAGAGAAGTCTTTATTGGGGGAGAGGCAGAGTAGCAGGCTACCTAGCGGACCAAGGTAGTCCCGAGCTGAGGAAGGCGTGGGCCTTTAAGCTCTTTTTTTGGTGGGGATAAGGAGATGTCCCTGGGCCATAACAGGCTGAGCCCCGAGCAGTGGGGAGGGTGTCCAGGCCAGAATAACCCGAGAGGCAGAGAGGGGTGCAATGGGCAGAATAGCCAAAAGGCAAGAGTTGCCCATGTCAGAACAACCCGAGCAGGTGAACTGCCAGAGCAAATGAGGGCTGGGATAGCTTTTGTGGCCAAGGGGAACTGAAGTGGAACAGTAAGGGAACGAGAGAAATATTGAGAGTTAAAGTTTTCCCACGAGGGGAGTGAGGCTGGCTGCCTTGTGACTCATCATCCCAGACTTGACCTAATAGGAATAGGGACGGGTCTTGTCAGTAGCTACTTCCTGCTGAGGAGGGGCGTAGCTATTTCGCCTGGGTTGTCAGTTAGCAGCAGCTGGAGACGAGTGGGCGACATGTCTTGTTGGTGGCTACTCCTCGCTGAGGAGGGGCGTTGTTAAGTCTGTTTCTGGGTCGTCAGTCGGGACCGGCTGAAATTGGAAATCTGAAAGAAGCATAAGGTTAAAGTTTTGAGTTGTTAATCTTTGGGCTGTGTTGTGAATGAGAGAAAAAACACAGGGTGCTGCAAGGAGGAGAGCACAAATGTCGGCAAGGGGTCCCAACAGTGGGAGCAACCAAGGAAGGAGGCTGGCCCAGATACTTGATGTGGGAGAGGATTTGCTGTGGAGGTGTTGGGCTCGGTTTTTTTTTTTTTTTTTTTTTTTTTTTTT